>SNQJ01S0025947.1:37873-56347 GCA_010110895.2 Picea sitchensis
GACCTTTGACTATCGGGGTTCAGGGTTTTGATTTGCCTGTGGACTGTGTTCACGGGAACCGCGAATTCCCGAATCGCGATTTCCCGAGTTGTGCGAGTGGGGAGATCGCCGAGGAGATAGCTGTGGGTATAGAACTCCCGAGAGGATTTGGAAGAGCTTTGACTCTTCGGGCCAAGTTTAGAGAAGGTCTTGGTGAGCGCGATTGTTCGCTGAGGGGCAGTAGGTGTCAATTTACCTTGAAGTGACCCCCATAATACGATCTGACCACCACAATCAGTTAAACCATGGAGGGTTAGTCCCCGTAGCTCACCTGAATGCGACCTCGTGCATAACCCCTGTGTGAGAGGGGGATCCCAGGCAGACTTATACGATGATTGGATTTGNGACCTTTGACTATCGGGGTTCAGGGTTTTGATTTGCCTGTGGACTGTGTTCACGGGAACCGCGAATTCCCGAATCGCGATTTCCCGAGTTGTGCGAGTGGGGAGATCGCCGAGGAGATAGCTGTGGGTATAGAACTCCCGAGAGGATTTGGAAGAGCTTTGACTCTTCGGGCCAAGTTTAGAGAAGGTCTTGGTGAGCGCGATTGTTCGCTGAGGGGCAGTAGGTGTCAATTTACCTTGAAGTGACCCCCATAATACGATCTGACCACCACAATCAGTTAAACCATGGAGGGTTAGTCCCCGTAGCTCACCTGAATGCGACCTCGTGCATAACCCCTGTGTGAGAGGGGGATCCCAGGCAGACTTATACGATGATTGGATTTGACTCTCCCTAACTCAGGATGCTACTGTTTTTTTTGGAAAACTTTGGAGAGTTATGCTCACAGCCTAATCCAAAGTACTTAAGCCTATTCTACTGTTGGTGGAGGATCCTCGAAAAGAAAAAGTTCTAGATAACTTTTAATTAGCGTTGATTTTTATAGCTATTCTTTACTCAAAAAGGGGGTGCATGGAAGTGAAACGAATGGAATTATGACTCAGTCCAAAAAATGCATCAGAGATGATAAGCATTCATTTTTTTCGATGAACATCTATCTAAGGGAGAGAGAGAGTCATTTTCACTAACGAGCACAAATAAGGAATGTTCTCAAACAATTTTTTTTCTCAATCAAATCCTGACGTGATGCTAAAACTTTTTTTTAGGTACCTTCTAATATGCACGATCAATCATGAAGATGATTTTTCATTGTTTTTATATGAATGATGATCAATTCCACACAATGCTTGTCTTGCTAATTACTTTCTTGGATGAATGAAAATCAAACCAGCACAAGCAAAAGTCATACAAACAATACACCCTTTTGTTGCAATCAAAACGAAAAGAGAAAGAAGAGAAAAAAAACTTCACACCCAAAAGAAAAATTTGAAGAACAATGATCTTGATAAAAATCAAGATGAAGAGATCTGTAGGCCTTTGATGACCTTCACCAGGCTTTTTACTCAGTTGAAAAGAGAGAAAGACAATGCATGGGTCTCGGACTCCAAACAACAGAAAAACTCAAGAACAATAGTGAAGAAGGTTACAAAATCCAAATAGTAATATGTCCATTCTTCAAAAAGACAGATGTAAAGGCTGGAAGGGAAGAAGCATTGACTCACAGGGTTACCCAGCAGAAGAGACACAGAGGCAAAACCCAGAAAAAGAAATTCTGGAAGGTTTTTGGCCAAAGGAGGGATGGCTCCCTGTTGCCAAAGGAAAGGAGTGTTATAGCGCTTTGTGTAAGGCTATGAGGGAGCATTGGCACTCTATTAACACAAGGACAGGGGCGCCAGGGTCAAAAACTCCCAAAAATGTCAAAAATTCCAAAAATTTCCAATTCAATCTCGACAATTAGGCTGAGTATGATGGGTTAGGGAGCCAATCAGCTCATGAAACCAATCAAAAGAGGAGTGAACCAGGTTTGAAACAATCAATGGGTATAGCAAGGTCAATGAGGAGAAATCGAAACAAGACATTTCGATTTGAGGCTATCTCCCCAGCGGAGTCGCCAGTTTCTGTTGTAGGAAAATCTCCCTGCGGACAGGTAGATCGCCTCTAAGAGCTTGACCTTAACTCTAAGAAAGAAAATGCTTAATGTGGACACTGACTTCCTTTCAAATCTATCTAAACTAATACATGAGAAGGAAGGATAACAGAAGTACCTTTTTATCGACGTTTGTCCCTGCACGCTCTGAGTTGTGCTCCGATCCTTTGCTCCTCACTCGATTCTGTGGAGAAACAAGATATGAACACTTCGTACTCTATTGATATTAGCTTGAAAATAGATCTATCTATCAATGATAATTTCATGTAACATTAGACACAAACTAGAAAGAAACAGGCCAAGCGTGTCATATTAATGAAAATAATGACAGCAGTACTTACAATCGTAGATGCGAATGCGATAGCTTCGTCGAGTCCCCTTCGTCTAACCCTTGCTCGAAACATCCACAATCTGGATGAAAACAACTTTACTGATCACTCTCCTTTGGCTGATTATGTGTTTCCTATGATATCATAGGCTTCATGCTAGCAATTCTTCCTCCTTTTCACCATCATAGAGCCTGCTTATATAGGTTAAGAGGAGCTTAACCTCTTGAGTTATCTTTAGAACAAGTTGAGGAACCTCCTCCTTAGATCATGGATCTCCTTATGAAATCAAGAATTCGAATGCAACTTCCTTCTAATATTGAAATATCCTCCCCTTATTCTCCTCAACGGGCCAACTATTGCCTCATATTAGGCAATGCTCCTACAAAATGGGGCATCAGAGCATTGTAGCGCTCCCTGAGAAGCTTAAGGGAAGCGCCAGTGCTCCAATAGTGGATAGTGCTCCTTCAGAGGGGGCAGGGGAGTGTTATAACGCTCCCTGAAGCCTTATAGGGGAGTGTCAGCGCTCCCTAGACTGATATAGGGGAGCGCTCACCCCCAGAACCTTTGATTCAAAGATCTTTTCAGGTGTCAAGAGTCCCTTGGCATCAGTTAACCAGTTCTCCTTATCCAAACCAAGTACATGAGATGTTTTTAAGTGCCTCCTTAGTGTCGTTATTATGGCAGTATGCTTGAACAACGTTTACGACACTTGTGAACAACTTGTGACACTTGTGAAAGTTGTAAGGAAGATGCAACACTTATGACAACTGAGAGGAATATGCGACACTTATCAAGTTGATTAATTTTGACGTGTAACACTGATCATATAGGAATTTATCTTTCCTTATGGTATCCTCCAACATTTTGGGATCATCATATTGAATCTTATCACTCATGAAAGATGGAATCACACTCAAATATCTTTGAATCTTAACTATCTCATCCTTGATGAAGGAGACATACTTCAATAGTTCCAAAAATATTCTTTCATACTCAACAATGGACATACTTCCAATATTGAGTTCAAAGAACTCCTTAATTTTCTTGTCATAATATCTCTTAGTCAAGTATTTTTTACAAAATACTTCTTGAATTCCTTCCAAGTAACATTTTTCTCTTTGATGTGTTGCACCTACATAAGATGATCCCACCACATGGATGCCTTTCCCTTGAGCTAATAGATAGAAATTCTTCCTTTTGCATGAGAAGAATAATTATACAATTGAAAATATTTTCTCATGCATAGCAACCATGTCTCGGCATCTTCATCCTTCTTGTTCTCATCATCAAATGTAGGAGGTTTGATTTTTTTCATTTCTCCTCACAGTTCATTCACCTTAGACCTATTCTGATGCTTCCTGACAGAGGATGAACTGGAGATTTTGGGTTCTCTCCTATTGGAATTCCTTGGGGGGAAATGGTGATTTCTTCCAACACTCCTTGATATTCCTTTCTCCTCAGGAGACCTATGACTTCCTAATTTTCTTGATCCATTCTCTTTATCCAATTTATTTTAAATTATGTCCAAGATCTACATTAACTTTATCCTGAAGTCTTCCTACTGCTCCTTGGATTTCATAAGTCTTTTATTATCATCCTTCTGACTTTGGACATATTTCTGCAAATTTCTAATGTCTCTTCCATATTCATGTTTTCATCCTTTCCCTCTCCATGTCCATTGGATTTTGTTCCTTCAATACCCAAATGGAAATCCATTCCTATGATCTCATCTTCTTGGCTGAAATCCCCCTGTGTATCATCCATCTCTTTTCACTCTATGTTGGTTCTGATATGATCAAGTTGTTGTTAATTGTGCAAAATGTGCAACCAACATAACTTTGTTAAGATGATGGATTTAACAAAATCATGAAATTATGAACCATTCTGGTTTGATAAAACATTATACTTATTTCTTCTGATTTTTTGAGAAATTGACTATTCAACTCAATTTTTTGGGTGAACAATTATGTTCTACTATCCAATATATTTCCAATGATGTCTCTCGTGCTCAATTATGAATCTTGAGAAGAAATTTATGGCTATCTGAGAAATTTGTCCTTGAAAGCAACAATTCGGAACTAGCCCTATTTTATCTGGACCAAAGTCTCATATGACCAATGGATATGTTTGAGCGCTTATATGATATGTGCTTATCTGGAGCTTCGAGAGTTCGGGGCTCCTGAACTTCTGGCTTCATAGGATTTTATTACCTCATGACGTATTCCTCCTAAACACTAAACGGGCGAGCCTCTTTCACATTATATATTCAAATCTTTGGGACTTCAGGGATCTGCTACTTCGGAGCTTTGGAACATTGAAACTTTGGAAGTTCCGCCTACTCCACACTTCGTTCCCTCTGAACGCCGAACTTGGAATTTTTCGGAGAAGCTCTCCGGGGCTTCACACTTCAAAGGTTCTTGCGTTATCATACATACATTCCCTGAAAGCTAGATTTATGAATTCTTGTGATGAAATTTTGGCGTTTCATTACTTTGGTACTCCTCTACTTCGATATTCGGAGGTTATACCTTCATCATACTACATTTCCTCTAAATGTCGAACTAGTGAACACCCAGAGAATCTCTTGGGGGATTTGTGCTTCAGAGGTCCTTGGAACCACATACACCAATTTATTGGAATGTTGAATCTCTGAAATTCTGAAGTCTTAGAAGAAATGACGCACCACGGGTGTGACGTGGAATAATTAAGGAGCTGATACTTGGCCCAATTAGAAAAGTGACACATGTCAAGTTCTAACTGGAAAAAAAAGTATTTGATAAGCACAAAACACAATGACACATGGAAAGTATCAAGTATGTCTAGGTCACCTTAGGTGACATCATCAGATCATGTCACTTCGGTGATTTGTGACTTTGCAACTTGAGGCTTCAGAGGTTTCTTCTACAACATTATTCAAAACTACCAAATGTCGAAATTATGAATAGGTCCATGTCACTCTAGGTGATGTCATCATGCTTCATCACTCTGGAATTCTAGGACTTTGACACTTCAGGCTTCAAAAGATTTAACACCCACATACTTGATAACTCCTAAATGTCAAAATTCCAAACAGTTGTTTCCCAGAGCTTTGGGACTTCAGAAAAATTCTCATCTGCATACTTTAAAACTCTTGATCACCGAGTTTCTGAAATCTCAATTAGGTCCATGTTACTCTAGGTGACTGTTAGAGAAATATTTTCCTCACCCTATGCAATCTTGCAGAGAGGGCCTTATTCCATTTCACTATGCAGACTTGTCTTCCTTGTTACTAAAGTCTAGAGACTAAAATATAATTTTTTTCCACTTGTATGCATATTTCACCCTATATAAGAAGTGTATACACGGGCTACTCCACTACAACCCACGTACATCGGGATTTGTGCCAGAAAATCAAAATTAAATGTCGGGTTTCCATGTCACAACAGAAGATCTCTGATCCTTGGCCTTCCATATACTGGAAATGTTCTGACTTGTCCCTTCAGTTGCATTTTGAAGGCTATAAAGAAGCCAATTCTGAGATGTGGAAAACGAGAAAGAATTCAACTTTGAGTGAAAAGTTGCTCTCCATAAATTATTTACTTCATATTGAGTCTGCATCCCTTTGGCCTTTAAGTATGAACACAGTGTTTAGCCCCCAAGATATTCCCTTATTGATGGAGAACCTTTTTGTATCCCTTATATGAGTTCTCCTTTGGTGGAGGATTGAAGTGGTGGAGGCCCAGTTGGAAGGAACTCATTTTCTTGGTTCTGAACCGTGTCGACATGGAAGCCTGTAATATTTTCACTTCTGCTGATAATTTATTAATAGAAATACTCCTTTCCCATCCAATTGATATCTTGCAAATATATATATTATTATCCATGGGCATATTTGTTATGTATATTGATGGATTGTGCTATCTAATGTGTTAACCTTTTATATTTCCACCATATGCTTGTTTTTCTTGTTTGTTGAGAACATGTTGCGGGTATATAGCTTTGGGTCGAAGTTCTCAACGATGGACATCATCGAACATCTAGATGAGGTAGGCCTCTTTCTTATCTTTCTTGAAAATTGGTTTATATAGCAGGTTGTTGGGATAGAGTTGATTTCTGCAGTCATTTCCATCTGTTGTGTTTCACCCTAGCCATAGATATATTTTCCTCATAACAGAATTGGTGACCATATTGGGGATTAAATCTTCTTTCTTAGGGTTTGAAGTAATTTTCTCCTTATATTTCTCTCGTTTCTATTGTGGTTCTTGTCATATCATTGCTTGATAGCTCCTATTCACTCCGGGTCTGAGTTTTTATCCTTTATCCCTTGCCTGGCCTTTGCATGCCTTTTGCCTTGACAGTCACGTATACACGCATGTTGTCTCACTGCAAGTTGCATATATACGCTCTGTTTTCCCAAATAGTCGCAAACACCTTTTCTCCTTTGTTGTTTTCTTGGTCTTGAGTTTGTTGGGTGGGATTTGATTCTTGTTTAACCTTCTTAGGTCTCTGTAGTGCTTGTTGAGTGCCTGTGGGATGACATGAAACCCTCTTTTGGTTGAATTTCTAGGCGACGTTTTTCTCTTCATCTTTTCATTTTTATTGTCCTTGTACTTTGGGCTAGGTGTTTCGTTGCTTCATATCCTGCTTGATTTATCTCTTTTTTATACACAATAGGGCTATATATAAAGTTACCTTTCAGTCCATGCATTTTCAATTTCGATATATTGAAAATACAAAAGAAATAGGCATTTTACATTGCTTGGCATTTTTTGTCTTTTGAGTTTTTATCATTAGCTTAGTGCATACAGTGAAAGATTGCATTTTTTCTTCTGAATTGCAAAGTTGAATTTGAAAATTGCATCGTTTTTAGAAGCATATTATTCATTAAAAGATAAAGTTAGGACTTTGCATTATTTTCATATTTACTTTTCTTACAGAGTCATAACACCATGAGTTTCACTACCATACCTTCTTGAGTAATCACAACCATTACAATCAATGCTATAATTTAAAATTTATTAGTAACGATTTTATTTTCTAGGGTGCAAAAACTAGCCTAGGATTTAGTGGCTTGGAATATGATTTTGTGAGTAAAATTCTCCAAGGCAATTAAATCAACATATGTGTTTGAGTCAGGGAGTGGATAAATACATTTTATAATTGGTAATATCAGGAGGCCCCGCTCACACCAGAGTTAATCACAAGGTCACGCGAAGTTGGTTGAAGGGATATCCACCCAATACCTTCCTAGCGTCAGAAATATTTTTGGGGATCTATTCATATATGGGGATCTTGTTAGTGCCCTTACCTCCATGAGAGGTGGTGTTTTCAAGGTTTCAAGATTTGCTACCCTACCCATATGATGGACCTGACTTAGGACCACTCGCATGTTCATCGATTATACATTGGTTTATTAGTTTCCTGACTTAGGTGTCTCATATGTTACTTGGAGGGGTTATTCTGCAGGTACCCTAGGTCAGATAAGGGTTGAACAACACAAAACCTTTATGGAGGATTACCTCTCTGGGGGGATTTGACTAACTTTTTGTTAATCCCACGAGGACCCTTATAACTAATTATGTAACCTTCAATCTTTAGCAGGGAGTCTCAGGCCCCTCTTGGGTGAGACATAGCTTCTTTAGGGAGGGAGTCCACTCAACCATTTTATCCCGTTTGCATGCATATTGGCCATTTGAATTTTGGTGTGCTCTTTGCTTACTAGTTGGCCTTAGGATATATTTTTTATCTTTAGAGTCTTCAGTCATCGTGGAGTCAGACCAGCCTCCCCGACGGTCCCATATCTTATTACAGTTACCACCAGATTTTGTTTCCTTGCCTTCTAAAAGGTGTGCAGTGATTATACATGGTACACACATGTTCACCGTTCAGACTTGTGATTCTACAAGAATGAGTACTGAACTGGGTCTTCAGAATTCTGGGAGCCCTTTGACTCCCATACCCACTATAGTTAATGGCACCCCTTCAACTCATGCAGCCTCTATGGTCATAGTGCTGGAGGTACCTATCATTACTATGGCCTGACCTATAGTTAATTCTCAAGATACCACCTCAAACCCCTTTGGGTCTCTTGGCCACTCGTTGAGATACAATGGTCAATCCATCCCTATGGCTTCTAGTCCATTTTATTATGGTATGCCTAAATTTACTTCATAATTTTTGAACTCCATCCCAGCTACTGGACCTAATGATAGAATTGGGCTTGGGGAAATTACACCTTTCTACACTCCTTTTTCATTTGGTGGATCTCAAATACCTCAAATGACTCGAAATATAGGAGGTATCCCTGTTTTTAACCCTGGGTACAATGCTCCTACTTCTGGGTGGAACAGTCAACTTGGAGGACAATATTCAACTCAAGTTCCATCCTACAACCCCACCTCCTTAGCACAGATTCCCACCAATATGTTTGGCATGACGAATCCACCTCTATCCTCCAGTTTCCAACCCAGAGGAGGTTAGTTTCACACTTTGGGCAACCCCCAACCTGGATCTAATCCAGCTAGGGGAAATTTCTATAACCCTCAACAGAACATTCTAGCTGGAATGATGGCCAACCAACCCTATATGAATCATCCCAGAGGAGGGCCTTATAATGCTGGACAAGGCGTTTACCAGAACCCTGTATGGCCTGAAAATCCGCAAGCACAATGTTTCCCAGGAGGTTGGGGCCAGATGGTACAACCTCGTCTCCCTTTTCTGGCCACTCTTAATCTACTAGATTTTGCTAAGTTAATGAACGACCCTATGAGTCATGATCCTGCATGCCCCTCCGTCCCCACCAAACTTACTTCGTACATCCTGAAGTTCAAGGGTAAGAATGGAGAGGATCCCGGTGATCACATCACTACCTTTCACCTTTGGTGCTCATCAAACTCTCTTAATGAAGATGCTATTAGTTTGAGATTATTTCAATGCACCCTTATTGGAGTTGTTGCGAAATGGTATATTAAGATACCCAAGGGGGTATATGGGACATTTAGTTAGTTGGTGATGGTATTTCTTAACCACTTCCAGTTGCCCATTCGTTATGATGTTGGCTTAGAATTGTTATCAACTTTATGGGCATAAACATCACCACTAATATATTAGACCATATCCAGGAGTGGCGTAGATGGAAGAGGTTGATTAAGAACCCTATACCCCTGGAATTTCTTTTAGAATCGTTTCTTAAGTATTTTCACCCTCCTATCTCAAAGGACATTTGTACTTTTGGGGTTACCACTAAAGAAGAAGAAAAATGTAGAGCCCAACAGTTAGATTTGATATATGCTCAGTATGGGATGTTATACCACCTTCTTCTTGACACACGGTAGTCTACTTACAACCCTAGGAAAAATCCTAGACCTCATGATGATGGCAATGTAGATTCTGCCAATGTAAATTCCATAGATTCGGTGACAAACTAGTTGAAAGAATTGTCTTTAAGCGAGTCTGTAGGAGGGACAGCTTCGTCTGTGTTTTCCAACCCCACTCAGTCGGAGGATGTACACTCCATGCAATCGTCGACCAACCCAAATGGTAACCAACAACCAGGAGGGCATAAGATGAAAGGATGTAACAACAGTAAGGGTGGGGAAAATGGTAATAAACCCAAGGACAATAATAATAATAAGAAGATGAGTAATAATTCTAGAGAGGGGAAATGAGAAAAACATAAGGTTAAGTTTCCCTGTAAGCTTTCCATAGATGATCACCTTACCCATTTGTGCCCCAAACTTGTAGAAGTTGCGAGGATATTAGCTCAATCTCCCGTCATTCTGAAGAATCCATTCCCACATAATAAACACTTAGCCTCGAGCTCCTCAAACACCGGAAATGCGGCTAGTGGAGGTCAAAACTAGTAGTTGCAAGATGACAAACATTTATGTATCAATATGGTCGATGTGAAAATAGATGTAGCCACTCGATCTCAACACTATAGTTTTAAAAAAACTAATCCTGGTCTAGAATCTCCTCCTCCTCCTCTGGAGACGACTTTACATATTGACAAACCAGAGCCATCGCCTTATATTCCGAAAGGAAAACATAAGTTATCTACCCATAATCCAAATGCTAGAGCCGCCCAAAATTACTCTATTGTTGAGGACCTGGGTCAAACCCCTTGTGTGATGTCGGATTTGGAGGTAATCCAGATGTGTCCTTCACAGAGGAATTTCATACTCTCTTCTTTAGGATCTCTACAACCCAGTGGTTCAAAGGTTATCAAGTTCAACATCACATATGTTAAGCCTCATTTTCCTTACCATGTGGCTTTCCAAATCCATGTGGAGTATTCAAATTATACCATCAAACGTGCAGCTATTGATGAAGACACTTCTATGTGTGTGATGTCCCTGGTTTGTTGGAAAGCTCTCGGTTCTCCAACCCTTTCCAAGTCATCGAACTTATT
Organism: Picea sitchensis; assembly: GCA_010110895.2. NCBI lineage: Eukaryota > Viridiplantae > Streptophyta > Pinopsida > Pinales > Pinaceae > Picea > Picea sitchensis. The sequence goes on from SNQJ01S0025947.1 coordinate 48,618, forward strand.
CACTGCTTTTGATGGTCATTCCTTCCACCCTCATGATATTCTCCCTACCTTTCCGGTCCAGTTAGGTGGGAAGATGGTAGAGGTGGAAATAAAGGTAGTTGATGCACCTCTTGATTATAACTTGTTACTAGGTCTCAATTAGACTTATGCTATGATTGTCATCTTGTCATTCGTACTCTTTGTTTCCTCATGAAGGGAAGATTGTGATGATCGATCGGTTATCCTTTGTGTGCTCTATTCGTAATGCATCTCTTGGACCATCGATCCTTGTGATCGAAAATTATCAGCCGACAACTGAGAATATCAGTGTCAAAATGTATTCTTCTCTTATGGGTACTTTCGAATTCTCAGCCCTGAACCATCACATTTATGCCATGTCCAGTAGGCCCGTCTCAACTGGGAGGTCCATTCCTTTCTACACTTCTTATTTTAATGATCGTGGACCCTACCTTCCTCGACTTCGTCTTGTGAAGGTCAGTCGCATGCTGGGATGGCCATGCCACTATCGACAACAAAGATTGTGTATCAATTTGTTCTCGACTCTTCCACCAATCCTGATCCTGTTCCATCATCGGTGAACGACGAGGATCTCGTATCTAGGCCCGTGTGGGACACTTCATTGTCTTGTTTAGATGATTTCCTTGATGTAAATTTTCCCTCGGACGAAGCCATGAATGCTTCTGACAAACCTTGGGATGACATGCATCACCTCTCTTATTTTCTCCCAAATCTTGAAAGAATCAAACAAGATGACTTTCGATCTACTATGAGTGAGATAGTCGGTCATGTCGTAGTTCCGATTGATACGCATGACATTTATGCCAAAGGAAATAGGTCAATTATTTCTCCTACTGTCACGATCGACATCTCTCATACCCATGGTAAGGTTGAAAATGTAAATATCGTTGCAAATTGTTCGCAAGAAGAAATCCTTATCTACATCGAGCTCTTTAAGGAATTCTAAGATGTATTTGCTTGGCCTATGAAGAGATGCCAGGGATCAACCCTTGTACTGTCGAACATGAGATTAGAAATTATCCAGATGCTAAACCTATTTGGAAACGTCTTAGAGATGTCAAGCCTCGAAAGGCCCCTGCTATTAAGGCAGAGGTGGAGAAGATACTTAATGTTGGCTTCATCTACCCAGTTCCCTTGATCAAATGGGTATCCAACCCCGTTCCTTTAGATAAGAAGCAAGGAACCATCTGTGTATGTATGGATTTTCATGACCTGAACATGGCTTGTCCAAAAGACAACTTCCCCTCACCTTTCATCGATGAGTGTGCAGGAAGCAAAGTATTTTCTTTTATGGATAGATTTTTAGGATATATCAAATTCAAAATAAACTCGAGGATCAACACAAGATGACATTTATTTTTCCTTGGGGTAATTTTTCATATCAGAAGATGCCTTTCATAATTAAAAATGTTGGAGCAACCTTTCAATGTGCCATGAATTTTTCTTTTCACGATCTTAAGCACATAGTCGAAGCTTACCTTGATGATCTTGCTACTCACTCTCGCAAGAGAGAAGATCATGTTACTCACCTTCGGCTTGTTTTTGAAAGATGTTGTTATTATAGAATCCGGTTGAACCCTCAGAAGTGCATATTTTGGGTTAAGTCTGGTTGTCTTTTAGGTTTTCTAGTTTCTGAGACTAGGATCATGGTATATCCACTTAAGGTTGAGGTAATATTTCAGTTTCCTTCCCCACACACGATTAGACAACTTTAGGGTTTACAGGGGAAAGCTAACTTTGTTTGTAGGTTTATAGTGAACTATGCCACTATCACTAAAGGTTTCATGCGTATTTTGAAGAAGGACACCCCTTTTATCTGGGATGACCGAGCCTAGGATTCCTTCTATGCTTTGAAGAAAGATTTGGTGTTGGTGCCTTCGCTAAAGCCTCCTGACTACAATAGATATTACTTAATTTATATCTCCTTGTTTGAAGATATGATTGGTATGGTTCTAGTTCAAGAGGATGATAAGCTCCATGAGCACGTCATATACTATCTTAGTCGAACTTTACTTGGTCCTGAACTTAATTACACTCACGTTGAAAAGATAGCTTTGGATGTCGTGCACGAATTCCAACGTTTGCATCATTATATATTACTTTGCAAGACTATGGTGGTTGTTGATGTCAATCCATTTCAATACGTCCTGAACCGAAGTATCATAGGGGGGGAATATTATAAATGGATTGTCATATAACAAGAGTTTGATCTCGATTTCTCTTTCACAAAATCCAAGAAAAACCTAGTCTTTGCATAGTTGATATCTGATTTTCCACGATTAGATGAGGACATTATCCATATTGATTCATTTGCGGACGAACACATTTTTCTTGTCTCGTCATCTGACCCCTAGTATGGAGACATCGTTATCTATCTTCAGACCTTGAATTTCCCTCAACATATCCAAGAAGATGACCAACGACATATAAGGTACCAAGCTAAGAAATATACTATCATTAGTGACACTTTGTATTGTTGAGGAATAAACGATATATTGCATCGTTGTTTAACTCACGAAGAAGCTGAGTTTGTTTTGAACGATTTCCATAGTGGGGCTTATGGTGCTCATCTATCTGAGCTTGCGATAACCCAAAACATCTTGCGAGCCAGTTATTTATGGCCTACAATCTTTAAATATTGTATTGAAGCACTTAAGAAGTGTCACCCTTGCTAGGTGTTCACTCGGAAAATGCGCTCACATCCAACCCCTCTTCATACAGTCATTACCATCGGTCCATTCACCAATTGGTGGGTGGACTTCGTCAATAGCAACCCAACTTTAGCTGGGGTGAATAAACACATTATCATGCCCACAGAATACTTTATTAAGTGGGTCGAGGCCATGCCTACAATTAAATCTGATGGGAATACTGCAACCTTTTTCATATTGAATCGGATTATCGCCTTGTTCGGTATCCTAAGTGAGATTGTCACTGACCATGGAAGTCACTTTAAGAATGAGATGATGGAATAACTAGCAGCTAAACTAGGGTTTCGACATGGTCATTCTTCTCCCTATTATCCCAAGGAAAATCGACAAGTAGGGGCCGCCAACAAGTCTCTCAAGACCATTTTTCAAAAAAATATGAGTCAGAGTAAATCCGACTGGCACATCATGCTATATCCTGCACTCTGGGCATACCAAACCTTGGTAAAAAATGCCACCGGATTTTCCCCTTTCCAATTAGTACATGGTGTGGAGTCAATTTTACCTATTGAATGTGAAATCCCTTCTCTTATGTTGGTAGTCACGCTCCTACTTGACACTTTCGATCTCGAGTGATGCCTTGTAAACATAGAGAGCCTGGATGAGCAGCGTTGAGATGCCTCCACAGATATCGAGGTGAACAAATGATGTGTCAAGGTCCAGTACGATAAGTCTGTCTATCCTCAGTTGTATGCTGAGGGTGACTTGGTCCTCTTGTATGATCAAGCCAAAGAACCACTGGGGGTAGGCAAGTTTAAACCCATGTGGAATGGTCCTTACATCATGTGACGTGTTCTATATAAAAGAGCCTATGAGTTAGAAGATTATGAAGGGAATAAGTTGGTCGAGCCCAGAAATGGGATCTACTTGAAAATATATTACGCTTGAGTCCTAGGCTTGGGTGAAACTCTCTGTATACTAATGTAATTTAGTGTATATATCTCTTTTCTTTTTTGTTTTTGGATTGCTTATCGAGTTTTCACTTGGTTGACAGATGTCAATGGAGTCGTCGATCTACTTAGGATTCAAAGATGGGGCAAGTCGTCAAACATAGAATTTGGCTTCCACCGCTTGGGTGGCTTACTTGCCTGAGGGTCTACTAGTGTCTTCAGGTGGTGTATTCCTAGAGCCATCCATGAATAATGTGGCCGAATATAGCGTCGTTATAAAACTTTTGTGTGATGCTATCTCACATAGAATTTTTTCATTAGAAGTTCACCTAGATTCCCAGTTAGTAGTACATCAGTTGAACGGTCATTACCAGGTGTGTGATCCTACGTTACTTTGACGATTCCTACGGGTACGTCTTTTAGAACGACAATTTGAGTTTATTAGATATTATCATATTCCTAGGAGTTATAATCATGTATCTGATGCTTATGCTAACTTTTTTTTAGATTGGCATTTGTCACATAATTAAAATCAAAGAAAACCATATAATCAATGTACACATTGTAAAATATAAGTAAAGTCGAACATCATTTTTTATATATTTCAAAAAATATGGTGTTTATAGTACAAAATGGGGCTAACACCCTCAATACACATATGTTTTTATTACAATATCCCACGACATCTACGGCTATGGCATTGGATGTGTGTCATGGTAGAAAACCATGGCATTTGCGAGACGCCGAAAGAGTTGTACCCATGCCCTGGGTACACCAACCACCTGTCGCTGCATGGCTTCAGGAAGATCCTCTAGATGAACCATGGGTATCATGTGAGTCAAATGTGACAAGTTTCCCTACATGTTTTGTAGGACCCTCTCAGCTTCTCCTCCTATTGCCTCGTCTCCTCGGTTCCTCCATCGATGTCGGGGGAAACCCTCTAGCCCTCGTGGAGCCATGTTTGTGGCACACAAAGTATATTCAATACTTAAGCACCATCCAAAAATATTTTTTTCCTAATTATACAAAAATACAAAAAAATGAAATATGTAAAAACTTTTTGACATACCTATGTCACCGTAGGCGGACCCTGGTGGAAGTGACATGTCAAGATATCCTCTGACGTCGATCCCCTCATAGGGATAGTCATTCAGAGAGATGACCTGTCTCCGCCATGAGTAGAAGAATTATTCATTGTAGGGTGTTGGAACCCTAACTCCCCCCTTCTTCCTCATCACCTCAGTCCACAGCACTATGGATGGATCATGAAGTCCTCTAGGAAGAATCTCAACTCTAGGTCCCAAACTTGGAACCCACTCAAAAAGGAAACAGTGAAAGATGGAGTAAAACCAAAAATTTCTTTTACCCCCCTTCTTTCACTCTGTCAACTGACTCTTCATATTCGCTAGTAGTGAGGTACACCAGTCATACATTGTAGCTATCACACACTGAACTGCATAGAACATGAGCATCCTCGATGCCTGATGCAATGAAGCTGAACCTGTGATCCTGGTCAAGACTAGGACAATGATCTTCAGACTGAGGTTGTTTACTGCCCGGATAGGGACTTGACTCCCTACCTTAGGATTCACTACTACACAGTGGGCATTGATATATTCCTCTATCTTTATCCCACTACCTACTCCCTATGATATGAGGTTCACAACCTCCCCTCGACATGATAGACCAGTCAAAAAGTAAATTTTCTTTACTTCAATTCTCTATGGTTTCCCATCGAGATTAAATCTCTCGCTATCAGGGTCCTAGTAACCCACCAACATCTCCAACAACCTCACCTAGGATCTCATTCCTTTGAGCACCCACAACTTATACAAACGACATCACTTTAAGGTCATTTAGGCCCCGAGATCGTGATCTATAGAAGCATCAACCTCCTCATGTTCTCTCTCTCTCCATTCAAGAACCATCCTGTCAAATAAAAAAAGACTTTTTAGTTAGAACCCTTCAATTTGCTCATTTTCGTGCCTATACACAGCCTCCTCTGCACAAAGTCACGTGTAGGGCTCAATATACGCCCCCTGTGGTTCACACAAAAATCTATACCTCATCGTATATGCGAACTAACCAAGTCCAACCCAAGTACACCGACATCTATACTTTGCGCTTTCAATAACTAAAAAATTAAGACTCAAAATTTTAAACCATTGAAATTTAAGAGGAGGAGAGAAATAATCACCTGATCTAGATGGCTCGTGATTTCGTTTCCTGATTCTCCCACAAATCGTCATTTGAATCTTGGAGGAATTTTGGTCCAATTTTCACTAGTTGGGTAAAAAATCAAAATGGTATATTAATTTTTTATTTTATTACTATTTATAAATTACTTTTACCCACTTTCTATAGTTTTAGGCCGTTTTTGCACCTAATGGACTAAAACAAAAGTGGATCGAGTTGGTTTTTGCAGTTTTAACCTAGGATTCTTGCATATTTCAGCATTATGTCGACCGTTTGTCACCTCGGGCAGGTATATTTGTTACCCAACACATAGGATAAGTATCCATTCCATTATGGATTTTCGCATTATCCTATAACTATCACTTTTACGCCATAGGTACGAACCCATTTGTTGCGACACATAACCCTCCATCTTCTATAAAGTTGTGTTGTTTTCAAGTGGTAGAGACTTACCAAACACGGGCGCCCTAGTTAGATCCCCTACTAGAATTGGTACCCATGCAGAGATGTTTTCAACAGGATTGAGAGTCCCTCATAACTTGTACTTGACTTTATGTTGAGCCTCATTTCTCATTCATAAACATGTAACCCTTATACCCCATGGACTCCCAAACGATTCTTAGTTAATATCTTTTTCGACTCGTCTAAAAAGAGAAAAGATTGCCAAGTGATTTTTTCCTTTCACACTCATTAAATTAGATTTGAAAGGTCGTGAGTCATAGTTATTCTCTTTTCCGACTCATTATCAAAAAGTAAAAAGATTGTCGAGTGAGCTTGTCTCCTTCACACTCGTAAAATTGGTTCTGAAAAGATCTCTATTTGGTACAAGTTTATCCCTTTTTCACACCGAGTAGACTAAAAGACATAAAAAAGGAAATTTTTTGGCGTTAGTTGTGATTACATCTCATGCCCCTACTTGCAGCATTGAGCCTATAGTCGGTTCTCTCTTTGCGTTATAAACTATTTTCCTCAACAGTTTTTCATCCTCAATCAAGAAGAGCCTTGTTTATATCCTTCACAATTTGACACCCTATACCTAGGAGGAAACATTCCCTCGAGTGTCCATCTCCTGCATGCACTTCCCTAAATTGAGCATAGGTACGTTCCACTACTGGAACTAGTTTTTCTTACTTGCAAGACTCGTTTCCTCCTCTGTATCATAACATTTATTTGTCTATGAAAAAACAAAAAAATACAGTCAGGAAGATAGTGTTATCTTGTATCGACAGCATTCGTGTCGCTTTTAAACAAAGCACAAAGTTATTTGAGTCCATTCATCATAATTTTGGGATTATCATGGCCTTAAGAAGTTGATCTCGTTACACAGACTTCTCTACCAACTGGTTACTCTTCCATCCCCTACAAATAATTTCATTAATGCCACCTACATCTCATGGTTTCATCAGTGGGTCTATGCTTCCCAAGTCCTCCATATGTCTCACACTCTTGTTCAAAGGAAGTTTATCAACCTATGTCGGCCATTCCTCAAAAATATTGACTTTGCATGTCGGCCATACCCTCAGTTTGTCTCAGAATCACATGATATTGTATTCCTATCATGTACCCTGGCCCTACTTTCATCATTAGTAGGTAACCTTGAACCCAACAATCGACATTTCATCATTGGTCGTTGACTGGGTGGTTTCCCTTGTGTTCGATGACAAGACATCTATTCACACATTAGGATTTGTGCAGTGTCTTGGATGTCATTAACCTTATTGGTGGTTTCCTCGCCTTTTTCAGTAGTTTTCATCATTGACTGTTATTCAGAGGGTCTTTTTGTGTATCGCTTGAACTTGGTGTAATTTTTAAACCTGTGAAGTAAAGCAATGCATATAGATTCTTAAGCAATACAGAAATTAATCAATGGCTCATACACAGAGTACACAAAGATTTTTACCGGAAACCCTCAACCGGG
>SNQJ01S0025947.1:56357-68910 GCA_010110895.2 Picea sitchensis
TATAAGGTGTTGCAAAAGATTGGTATTATGGCATACAAATTGGAGCTACCTGCATCTTCATGAGTACACCCAGTTTTCCATGTTTCATTCTTAAAGAAGGTTATAGGCGACAAGATCCTAGTTCAAACTGTATTGCTAGAACTTGACGATGAAGGAAAAATCATATTGGAGCCTGAATCCATCACTAACACAAGAATTCTCCAGTTGAGGAATAGATCCATTTCAGAGTATCTCATTAAATGGAGGAAACTACCAGCTGAAGATTCCACTTGGGAAGATGAGTCTTTTATAAAGAAGAATCCAAAGTTACTCATGCGTTGCAGACAACACTTGTCTCAAGGGGAGGTGCATGTTAAACCCTAATATTGGCTCATTACCCCTTAATTGGGGCATATTATATTAGTAATGTTATTTTATTTATGTCGGATTTAGGCCATTAATTGTAATTATACCTCCTAGTCTCCTATATATACCAAGGAGACATTTTCATTTTGAATCATATTGTACTTGAACATTTAAGTGGGATAAAAGGAGGTTACCCCCTCAAAGAGGCTTATTATTTGAAATTATCTCTTTTTCAAGGCGTTGAGTACTTTTTCTGAGGTTTTTCTATGCTATATTGATATTTGGTTCTTAACAACTCCTCTATTCACACTTGTAAGAATGTACTCGGTGCCTTGATACCTACTTTCATTATCGGTAGGTTGTCTCGTGTTTGTTAATGATATACATCAATGATTGGTAATCAAACGATGTCTCATTGTGTTCTACCTCAACTCCTTTATTCACATGATGTAGACTTTCACCTTTGGCGGATTGTGTAGAAGACTTGAAGACATCACTATGTGGCTGCAGCTTTCCTGAGTTGTTGCTTCCTTTTCATTGGACCAATACCTATATGACTTCAGTGATCATGGGAGATCAGATTGTACTCCATGGTATACAAACATATTCATATTGGTTCTATTGGGCCTTGTTCGTGACTATGATAGCTATTGGCATGTGACCGCATTTGTATTTTCCTATTCATGCCCATGGACACCTATTTGGTATATTTTCACATGGATCTGCAGTGTATTTTGGCAGCCATGTATGCAAAGTTAGTGCAGAATGTAATAAGAAATCGAGTTCGTCTAGCTGGTTCCCTACCACTCCACTTCTTGGTTATTCATAATGTATTTCGACCATTGCAGATACTCCTCCGACCTCACACATTAGTTGGCATCTTTTTGAGAAATATTTTCCTCACCCTATGCAATCTTGCAGAGAGGGCCTTATTCCATTTCCCTATGCATACTTGTCTTCCCTGTTACTAAAGTCTAGAGACTAAAATATATTTTTTTTCCACTTGTACACATCTTGCACCCTATACAACAAGAGTATATGCAGGCTGATCCATTACAGCCTGTGTATATCAAGATTTGTCCCAGAAAATCAAAATTAAATGTCAGGTTTCCATGTCACGATAGGATATCTCTGATCCTTGGCCTTCCATATACTGGAAACGTTCTGAATTATCCATTCGGTTTCATTTTGAAGGATATAAAGAAGCAATTTCCGAGTTGTGGAGAAGGAGAAAGAATTCAACTTTGAGAGAAAAGTTACTTTGGAGAAATTATTTACTTCATATTGAGTCTGCATCCCTTTTTCTTCATCCCCCAAGCTCTACCCTTACTGATGGAGAACCTCTTTGTCTCTCTTATATGAGCTTGGATTTGGTGGACGATTGAAGTGGTGGAGGCCCAGTTGGAAGCAACTCGGTTTCTTGGTTCTGAACTGTGCCAACATGGAAGTCTGTAATATTTTCACTTATGCTGATCGTTTATTAATAGAAATAATCCTTTCCCATCCAATTGACATCTTGTAAATATATGTATTATTATCCATGGGAGTATTTGTTATGTATATTGATGGATTATGATATCTATTGTGTTAACCTTTTATATTTCCACCATATGCTTGTTTTGATTATCTGTCGAGAACTTGTTGCGGGTATATATCTTTGGGTCCAAGTGCTCAATGATGGACATCATCGAACATTTGGACGAGGTAGGACTCTTTCTTATCTTGCTTTCACATTGGTTTATATAGCATGTTGTTGGGATATAGTTTATTTATGTAGTCATTTCTTTCTATTGTGGTTCACCCTAGACATAGAGAGATTTTCCTCGTAAAAGAGACGTCATCATGTTGCGTCACTCTGGTACTTTGGGACTTTTGAGAATACCCCACCAGAGCACATCAAAACACCCGAAGGCTGAACTTTTGAACAAGTGTTCCCCAGATATTTGAGACTTTGACACTCTGGGACTTCGAAACTTCGATCTTGAGAGGATTTCTCTATCGAACACCACCCCACCCCCAACTGTCGGACACTAAAATTCCAAACTCTTGCTAATTTGTGGACACGTGTCTCCGACACTGGACGGTTCAGATTGGTTCTAGACTTCGAGAATTCAGGGAAATCTCCACTCTGTGCATCCACAAACAGATTTCCATGAACGCCAAACTACCAAACCAACTTGGGGGATCCAACAGTCTTCCTTCTCCCAAATGATCTAAGATGTATATCTACTCTGGGACTTCATAGTTTTAGGGATTTTTCCTCCTCTTGTTAAGATCTTAAAATTTTCCTAAGCAACGAAATCTGAAAGACTTGAAGGTTAACCGTCATGCTCCTTTACGAGATTTTATGGCTCTAAATGTTCTTCCTTCTACCAAACACATCCTATGACCCAAATCTAAACTTTGTGGCCCTAAAACCATTGTTACTATGGTTTCTTTCCTCTGTTAGATTTCTTGAACCGCTAGACCTCCTGATCTTTCAAACACAACTAAGGTGTCTCTTAACGCCCTCTTGGCACTAATGGATGCCCTGAAACTCAATTTTTTTATTTTTCAACAACAATTCGTTCTGAAATATTTTCTTCAATTTCCACTTATACGGCCCATCTAGGCCCAGTGTAAAAAACTCAGGCTCTGATACCAGACTGTAACATCCCCCAGAGCTTCCTAGGGTCATGCCAATGCCAAAGTTAAAACTCTTATGGAACTTAATACATTGTAACATATTGTTGGGCCTGCGATGTGGTTAATTTAATGATGATAATTAGATATTTTTTGGCCAAATGTGTATATGCATTTTCCTGTTTTGAAGAGTTTTGAAGAGTTTTTGTGTTAAATCTCCATAAATTATACCACGTATGTATAATTGAAGTTTTGTGATGATTTCAAGTATAACTCAACATGATTTAATGATTCCAAGGAGCTAATACACGATCTTTGTGTCACAGGGAAAAATTGCATGGTGTTTTTGCATCTAACACTCCATCCGGTACTCCATCCGACACTATTACATACATCTAACTTAAATATTAAATTATGGGAGCATGAAGTGGAATCTGAAAAATACAACACATGGGTTTTGTGTGTAATACACCCAATTAGGTCCCATGGGGTTGTTTCCTAAAATTCTAAATAGATTGAGAGCAGTTCATGGTTTTCAATTCTGCATCTGATACTCCATCCAACACTCCGTCCTGCACTAAAATCGTGGGCGAGTTGGAAGTTATCATATCAGCGACCAATGATGGGAAAATCAACGACATGGGTTTTCTTCGTGCTAATTTCCTCCAACTACTGATATTCTAACAAATAATATTTGGCTGTTATACTGGACATTTATTGGCTCTCTTAGTTTCTAGAAGCCATCGACGGTTAAAATGCACTTAATTTAATTTGTTGTTTTTAGAGGAGGTCGACCCTCCCAGTGGTCGATCTCTCATATTGTAAACCTATAAATACCACCTCAGTGGTCAGAAAAAGGGATTTAGAGAGAAAATATATAGTTCATCTTTGTTTTGTTATTTTTCATACATTTTGCTAAAAATTGTGTAAAGACTGCGTGTTTTGGATTTTAATGGTGAATTTGTGTTGTTGAAGCTCGTGGTTCACCTTTGAAGAGTAGTCAGGACTTACTGGGGGTCCCACCAACATTCTGGGTGAATATTTAGTTAGTCTTCTTGTATATTTGAGTAGTGTAATCATCATTTGTCTATTTCCTATACATGAGTTTTATTCTCTTTATTTTTTGTATAAATTTATGTTTAGGATTTAATTGTCTTAGTTCAATTTTGTAGGTTATTATGGAGGCTAGTGTTAATATTCAATGATCTTTTAGTTAATAGGAAATGAAATTTCAAGTTCTTAGCTACTAAACTTGTGTAATTAGATGATAGCTAGGTTTTCTTTATGCTGAAATAGAGTATAAAAACAGAGTTAAAATAAAGTTTCTAGTTTATGGTTTCTTTGGCAAGCTTCGATGGATGGATACTGTTAGTTCTAGTTTCTAATTTTCAGTTTTCTTATCTAATTTCTATTTAAATTTTATTATCTAGTTGTTATGTTGTTTGCTTATTCAATTTCTTGTCATATGTTGTTTTCAGAGTATTTCCTCATTTTCAATTTAATTTGTTAAATAGAATTAGTCTAATTTATTTCATGCAATTTCCTTTTCTATATTTAGGTTGCAATTTTCATTCAAAGTTGATTATCAATTTTAGTTTTGAATCTAAGTAGTGTGAATTTTCTTATATTAGTATAGAATGCATTTGAATTTTATAGAATAATGTTTTTATATTGTTGATAATAAATGCATGATTGAATAATCACATGGATATGAAGGATAATTGATGTTGCTTCTATCATGGCTAAGTTCTAATTGGATTGCCTAATTCATACTTTTCACTTTGCTATCGAAGTCAATATTGATTTTATCCCTCTTGAGTTATCGTTAATTGTTAAGTTCCATCATGATATCATAAGACACCAGAGACATAACCATCAACACTACATTTGAGTTTTCTTGCTTTCATAGATTAGAAGATAGTTTCCTTGCTTTTGTAGGTTAGATAGTCTTCTTGCTTTGGTAGATTGAAGAATAGTTTTCTTATCATAGATTAGTTTTTATTTACTTTTATTGTGATGATGCTTTCAATTTAGTAGATTAATATTTCCTTTTGTAAATTAGAAGTAATTAGGAAGTTTAATTTAAGAATAAAGTTCACCTACTTATTAGTTTGATTAGTTTCTTATTGAGTAATCTTGATTAGTTTCTTATTGAGTAATCTTGATTAGTTTACTAATCCCTATGTGAGGTAGGATCCATCAACCAATAGAATGAACTCAGAAGTAACCATTAGCTTGAGGGAACTTTCTCAAATCCTAGCAACAGTCGGGATTTCTTCTTTTCAAGAAGAACATATTTTAGGAGTAGCCAAAAGTGTATCTACCTCTCCAGAAATGTTAGAAGAATCAAGGTCCTATGAGCTACAAAATGATTTTCCTTGCCAAACTGTGAAGGAAGCTGAAAACTTATGGACTACATATGGTGGAGAGCAATTACTAAAACCTGAGATTGAGGATATCTCAACATCCATCTCAGCAGATCCTTTATGTACTTCATAAATCAATCATCCAGAAGAAGAGGATTTGCATAAAATGATGAAGGAGAGCATATAAATTACTGTTGATAAACATCAATATTACATTGAAATTTGGTTTTAAGAGGTCATTAGGACACAATACTATTCTCTTCTTCAACACCTTCTAATGCCAAAACAAGTAAGTTGGTTGGTTCTTCATATCCAGGTAATCACTATGGTAACTTTTTCATATGCGGATATGAGTATGTTTCTTATCTTGCTTCACACATGGTTACATTGGAAAAGTTCTTACACTTGAATAAAGATTTTCCTTTCTTTTTAGGTAGGGTAGTATAGTAAATAAAAACTGGACGTTGTTAGTTTAGCTTAAAGTCTATTGAAACCTCATTTTACGTTTTATTTTTAATAAAAGAACTATGAGATACATGTTCCAGTGACTTGATCTCATTGATCTTATTAGTTTTTGATATTTTAGATTGTGGTTTTTGACAAATAGTCCTAGAGATTTCTGCAAGTATTTATTTCACTAGGAGTAGACAATTTCAAGGAGATATAAAAGAAGATTTTTTCTTCAAAACATTTCTATACTTGAACCTTGTTGTTTGCTAAGCATCAAATGAATAATGACTTTCTTTAGTTGGCCATGTTTTTGAAAAATATTTTCATCTTCGTTTTCTCAAGGAATCTTAAAAAGCAGTTGCTCTTGAAAACCTTCACCATTGTATAAGGAAGTGATACCATAACCATCAATCTTAGAGGTCTCTCGTACAGTTTCCCCAAGAAACCTCAGTAATTAAGTAAAGTATCTTTATTAAAAAGTAACAAAGAGGTATGATTAAGGGTTAGTCATGGAAACATCACAATAACTTACAAAAGAAGAAAGTGAGTTGAGCCTAAAGATACCTTTCTGTTATTTCCCAATGGTACCACCCACTACACACTAAAATACTTGATTATATTATATCTTTAAATAGGATACATACACTTAAGTACCCCTTACATCAGGACAATCACTAAGGAATATGTATAATGGGAAGTCATCCTCCAACATAAATACCATCCCAATAAAAATAAATATTTTTTTTTTTCAAAGTTGTCCCCCCATCTTCTTTCATAAAACAATCTTATACTAAAATCTTAAAAGATGGAGGGCCAGTATCTGAGGGTGTAAGAGGCTAACCTGTTGAGATATTGAACAGGTCTGTTGGAAGCGGGTACTGGCCTGTGGTATGACTAGGTAAATCCATCGGAGTATTGAATAGGCTTGCTAGCAGTGGGGAATTCTACCTAGCAAGGATGATAATCTGACAAAAGTAAATAATAAATTTAAACTTGTCCTAATTTACGACATTAATTGTAGATAAAGCTGACACGGAATATGTATGGTTAAGCTAAGGTTAATGAACTCCATAAATTTTCCATTGGGAACTAACTTTGAGACTATCTTGAAACTCTCTTTCCTACCTCTTTTTATCTCTATATAGGATATCTTATCCTATAGGTGGGGCCATGTTTTAACCATCTCATCAGATGAATCTGTGAAATTTATCTCTACACTTAACAAGCTGTAAATCTTCAGCTATTGGGAAAACTGTCTAGTTTCCTATATTTTGTATTGTGAGGTGTCATAATACTTGAGTGTGGGGGAGGGGTTCATGAGTTGACAAATGATAACATTTCCTAGAAGTAAATCTCTGTAAAAATTTATGTGTATTGTTTTCATGATACAGGTTATTACATCAACAGTCATTTTATTTCTTTGAAATGCTAATTCCATGTGTGTTATAAACTATTGTACATTTCCTTAACAGACCACTTAACTGGTTTATTGTCATTACAGACTATTAATTACAGAGTTATGATTACATGTCTTATAAAATGCAAGATAGATGAATGGATTGTGTGAGCACGATGGAGAAACAAATATTAATGGAACACTCTTATCCTGCCTCTTCTCCTATTCACTGTGTTCGTGGTCTCTGAGGAATCAATTGCCTCAGCCACAAATCTCCCAAGAGTTCGAGACCATTGGTTTAAACACCATTAGTTGCCAAGAGAAAGCTATAACAAGGTTTTCAAACATGAATTTCAGAACACCTTTGGAGCTAAGGGATACTTCAAAGAGTGGAAAAAAGAGGAGCTAATCAACCCTCTCATAGTCATCACCAGATTGATTATATGTGAAGGTAGATATTCTGTCTTTAAGGCTCACTTTCAATTATTAGCTCACTATCAGTTCAATAAGTCATTGAATTTTCCATTTTAATTCTTAAAGAGTCTTGAGAGGATGTCTTCCCAAGTGATGAAGAATTCAACCAATCCCCATAACAACCCCATAACATCCTATTTCACCACGACCTTATCAAACTACTTGTCTTAACCAAGTTGGAGAAAATGTGGGATGAGTTAATTTACCAATATGCAAACCCTCATCTTACAATCACGAATAGAAAGAAGACCCTTTATATAGGGACTATTACTCCACCCAAACCCTCATTATCAAGATATTCCTTTACCGGACCAAAAGTCCAAGAAACTTGTTGATACCCCTGCAGCCTCATTGGGCAAGAAGACCAAGAAGCCTATTGCTAACCCCCCTCTAAAAACAATAAAGACCAAGAAGCCTATTGCTAATTCATGGCACGAGGACGTTCCATATATTCATTCTGGGGGGAGTCTACTGAGATAAAAAACACTAAGCACTTCCCATTTGTATAAAAAACCCATGAGAACAGGAAGTAAGATTTCTGTCAAAATTTTGTCATACTGTCTTTTTACAGTGTCTTGTGATATTATATCAGCGGTTGTTTGTATTGGTATGATAAATTATATATTTTTGACATCATTGTGTGTGTTATAATATTTTTGTGCATTTTGATGTTTATGCTATAGAAGACTTCTTATACTTAACTACTCTTTGTGACAAATACAATGCGATAACAACTGCTAAATACTTTTTGCCATTTGTATTACAAGTTTATAAAAAGAGGAATAGTTGTTTGAATTGTGACAGATCGATGAAATGAAATAAAAATTCTCCTATTCACCATGCCTTCTAGTACAAACCAATCCTTTTGTTAGTATCTGTCAGTTTTGTCAGTCACCAGTGATCAAATTTACTCTTTCATGTGATTGATAGGGTTATTAGGTCAAATTGTTATATTTTCAAAATACAATTTGATATATATTGGTAGTAAAATGGTCATTTGTGTGTATAGGTTTCCTTACTACTCCCTCCTCTCATCCAAGGTCATAAATTTTCATTATGGTCATTTCATCATTCCTTGTCATAAATTTTCAAATGATTGTCTTGGTCAAAGTTCTACTTCAAAATTGGTTTATGAATTAAGGAAGATGAATTTGAAAAAATTGAAAGAGGTTTTTGTCAATAATAGAAAAAGAAACAAAAACCTCCTTCATTTTATGAACGTGTGTTATTATTTGAGATAAATTCCCAAAATACAGTCGCTATAGGAGGGCTTCTGCACATTTGGACAACTTCACTTCAAGTCAGTTTTCAGAGGTTTGGAGAAGGCATTTTCAGTTATTTATGGTTCCATTGTGTATAATACATAAAAAAATTTCCAACCATACCACTTTAATCCCAAAAATCCTTTGGGAAGGCCTCCAAAAATGCTCTCAAATACCACACTGCGTTTCTATTGAGAGCACACTGCATTTCTATAATTTGCGACTAACAAACTTCAAGCTTGGATTATGAACAAATGGGAAATTATTTTTTAAACATGGAGGAGGTTTGTGTTCATAAAATATCCAAAAACAATAACCCCTCTCTATTTTTGAATATACTTTATGATTTGGGATATATTCAATTCTCTTAGAGGCCTAGTTTTTCATAAAATAAAACACTATGTTTTTCCTGTTTTAGTCACGTTTTGTTTTTGTGTTTTCATAACAACTCGAAGTGAATATTTGAAAAACAAGAGAGGTTTTTATCAAGGACATATTAAAAAACAAAAACCTATGTTATTTGTTACATAGGAGTTAGTTTCTTTTAGTTACAGGTGTCACTTTGATACCTATTGTTCACAAGTTCTCCAAGCCAGAATTGTTGCGCTTCTGGGAAGTCACTTTTGGAACTAATTTGTAGAGGTAAAATTGTTGTTTTTCATGGTTTAAAGGATCAAGGGTATAATATAAATCTCAAGGATTCCTCACATTTCATCAACAACCTCCAAAAACTCCAAACCCTCCAGTTTAAACTTAGAGAGCATGAAACACTAAGTCGTCATTTACGCCATGATAACGTTGTCCTACAAGCCAAGATGAATTCTCTACAGAGTTTGGTTGATGATATGAATTCCACCAATAATAGTCTATGGATGCAATTGAAACATCACAAAAGGCCCAAGACAAAATCCCTCGGGCAAGAGGGAGAAGCTTCTAAAGCTAATCCACCCACTCCTTCTCAAGTCTAGTCATGTTGGGTGATTCATTTTTATTTGCAGTGGGACCTAGAAAATATTAGGTGTGGGGGTAATGTTGGGCATGTGATATGGTTAATTTAATGATGATAATTAGATCCTTTTTTTCCAAATGTGTATATGCATTTTCTTGTTTTGAAGAGTTTTGAAGAGTTTTTGTGTTAAATCGCCATAACTTATACCATGTATGTATAATTGGAGTTTTGTGATGATTTCAAGTATAATTAATCATGATTTAATGATTCCAAGGAGATAATACATGATCAGTGTGTCATAGGGAAAAATTGCATGGCGTTTTTGCATCCGACACTCCGTCTGGTACTCCATCTAGCACTATTACAGGAAGCTAAATTAAATCTTAAATTGTGGGAGAATAAAGTGGAATTTGAAAAATACGACACATGGGTTTTGTGTGTAATACGCCCAATTAGGTCCCATGCGTTTCGTTTCCTGAAATTCTAAATGGATTGAGAGAAGTTTGTGGTTTTCAATTCTGCATCCGGTACTCCATACGACACTCCATTCGACACTTCGTCCTGCACGAAAACCGTGGGCAAGTTGGCAGTTATCATATCGACGAATAGTGATGGGAAAATCGACAACATGGGTTTTCTTCGTGCTTGTGGCCTCCAGCTATTGAGATTCTAACAAATCAGATTGGGTTTTTATACTGGGCATTTATTGGCTCAGTTAGTTTCTATAAGCCACCGGCGGTTAAAACGCATTTAATGTAATTTTTTGTTTTTAGAGGAGGTCGACCCACCCAGTAGTCTACCTCTCAACTTGTAAACCTATAAATACCACCTCAGTGGTCAGAAAAAGGGAGTTAGAGGGAAAATAGACAGTTCAACTCTGTTTTGTTATTTTTCATACAGTTTGCTAAAAAATGTGTAAAGATTGTGTTTTGGATTTTAATGGTGAATTCATGTTGTTGAAGCTTGTGGTTCTCCTTTTAAGAGTAGCCACGACTTGTTGGGGGGCCCACCAATAGTCTAGGTGAATATTTAATTAGTATGCTTGTAGATTTGAGTAGTGTAATCATTTTGTCTATTTCATGTACATGAGTTTTATTCTCCTTATTTTCTGTATAAATTGATGTTTAGGATTTAATTGTCTTAGTTCAGTTTTGTAGGTTATTATGGAGGCTAGTATTAATATGAAATGATCTTTTAGCTAATAGGAAATGAACTTGCAAGTTCTTAGGTACTAACCATGTGTAATTAGATGATAGCTAGGTTTTCTTTATGCTGAAATAGAGTATAAAAACAGAGTTAAATCAGAGTTTCTAGTTTATGGTTTCTTTGACAAGCTTCGATGGATGGATAGTGTTAGTTCTAGTTTCTAATTTTCAGTTTTCTTATCTAATTGCCATTTAAATTTGCTTACCTAGTTGTTATGTAGTTTTCTTATTTAATTTCTTGTCATATGTTGTTTTAAGAGTATTTTCTCATTTGCAATTTAATTTGTTAAAATAGAATTAGTCTAATTTATTTCATGCAATTTCCTTTTCTAGATTTAGGTTGCAATTTTAATTCAAAGTTGATTATCAAGTTTAGTTTTGAATTTAGGTAGTGTGAATTTGCT
Organism: Picea sitchensis; assembly: GCA_010110895.2. Lineage (NCBI taxonomy): Eukaryota > Viridiplantae > Streptophyta > Pinopsida > Pinales > Pinaceae > Picea > Picea sitchensis. The sequence continues at coordinate 67,831 of SNQJ01S0025947.1, forward strand.
TATATTAGTATAGAATGCATTTGAATTTCATAGAAAAGTGTTTTTATATTGTTGATGATTAATGCATGATTGAATAATCACATGGATACGAATGATAGTTGATGTTGCTTCTATCATGGCTAAGTTATCATTGGATTGCCTAATTCATATTTTTCACTTTTCTATCGAAGTCGATATTGAGTTTATCCCTCCTGAGTTATCATTAATTGTTAAGTGCCATCGTGATATCATAAGACATTGGAGACATAACCATCAACACTAAATTTGAGTTTTCTTGCTTTCATAGATTAGAAGATAGTTTCCTCTCTTTTGTAGGTTAGATAGTCTTCTTGCTTTGGTAGATTGAAGAATAGTTTTCTTATCATAGATTAGTTGTTATTTAATTTTATTTTCATGATGCTTTCAATTTAGTAGATTAAGATTTCCTTTTGTAAATTAGAAGTAATTCTGAAGTTTAATTTAAGATTGGAGTTCACTTGCTTATTAGTTTGATTAGTTGCTTATTGAGTAATCTTGAATAGTTTACTTGTTGTAGAATTTATCATTGGTTAGTTAGTTGTTTGCTCGCTTGTTTACTTTCTTTAATAGGGTAGTTTCTTGCTTGTCTATTTTTCTTTGATAGGGTAGTTGCTTGTCCATTTATTTGATTTAATATGATAGTTGCTTATTGAATTTGAGTAGGTTAATTAAAGTAGTTTGATGTTGTTATTTCTTATTAAGGATAGTTGCTTATTTAATTTGAGTAGGTTAATTAAGTTAGTTTTCTTTAAGTAGGGTTTTCATTGGTTTTCTTAGGACTATCCATTGTTCAAAAGTTACTTAGGGTAAATAGTTTAAGTTTCTTTGTAAGCTTTGATCATTAATAGTCTTTTCTTAAGTAGATTAGCCCTTAGATATCCCATTTCTTTAATTAGACTATACTACCTCTAGCCTTTCTTCCTTGGCACATATAGTTCTACAACTCTAAGTTTACTTACCTCGGGTTGACAATTTAATTGAGGGTTTTCAAGTATTTTTTAGTGCATATAGAACACCCACCACATACTAAGCCTTCCAAGACTGGGTCATGCCACATAAAAA
>SNQJ01S0025947.1:74786-87426 GCA_010110895.2 Picea sitchensis
AGTTATAATTCATTTTCCCCATTGATGGACAAAAATATTGCATGCTACAAATGCAATTATCTTGGTCACAAAGCACAAGATTGCAGATATATGAATGAAGATGTCCCTATGCCAACCACAACATGGAGAAGGAAAGAGATTCCAAATAATGAAGATTGTCGAATAACATTAACTGCTGAAGAATGTAAAGAAGAAGATGAATGGTACATAGACAACGGATGTTCTTCACACATGACCGGGGATCAAGACAAATTCATCAGATGGAAGAGAAAGGGTGGAAATGTTGCATTTGGAGATGACTCATCTGCCAAAATACATGGAGAATGTGTAGTAGAGCTTGGAAGTAAAAATGTAAAAGAAAAGAATGTCCTATTGGTTGAAGACTTGAAGCCTAATCTACTTAGTGTTAGTAAAATGTGTGATCAAGGATACACTCTTACATTTGACTCCCGAAAATGTAAAATCAGACAAAATAACTCAAGAATATTGGTTGAAAGAAGACCAAGTAACATATATGTCCTAAAACCATGAAAAATCTCCAAGGAAGAAATACACCATAAAAATAAAGTTCTATTAAGTGTTATATGTTCAGGGGGAGCAACCCCAAAGAATAGAGTTACCTTTTGCCATTAAAGTCAGGGGGAGCAACCCCACCCTTTTCCATTGATGTCAAAGGGGGAGACAAATTGGGATCATGATGACAGGGGGGGCATGAGTGTTTCCATCAATGACAAAGGGAGAGATTGTTGGAAGATTGGTTGTTGTCACTGATGTCAACCCTAGTCATGGGTTTTGGACCGCAAGATTGATGAAGGTATTTGGACATGAACAAAAATGCACATGTAGATACAAGACCCATGGATGGATAGTATACATCATGTTGTTTCTGGTGGTATGTCTCATGTCATGTGGATCCTCATGGTTGAGGATAAATGAATTTTTGAAAATGACAAAGTGAATTGAAGAAGGAAGTACATGTAGGCCTTGAAGATAATTAAAGAAAAGAATTACAAAATAAGAAATTGTCAGGTCGGCCCTAATGTTAAAAGGAACATAAATGGTATAAATAAATATCATTATACATTCATTTGATACATAAGTCGAATTTCAAAGGAAATCAGAAGTAAAGAAGGCTGGATTTCAAGGGAGGATGAAGTCTTTTGGTGATGTGTTCTAAGGTATGTTATTTTCAGGTCATATTACCATTTTTTCTAGAATGATTCAGATGGTGAAATTGCTATGGTATTGAGCATACATATCAAGGCACTTGTTGTAAAAATTTCAGCTCTTAATTCGCTATAATTATGGAGATAAACTATGTGGAAGATAGGGTTTGTGACCAGTCCTGAAGCTAGTCAATAAACAGGTGTTACGGGTACAACAGTCATAACTTATTCATAGAGAATCCAAATTACATGGGACAAATTTCATTCAAAAGAGTACAAACTGTAGTTTCTTGTGCGTGAGTTTTAGAATCTGATGTTAAATATTGAGTATGGGGCATTCTGTACAAGTTCGGTCTCCTGAATAAACCAGAATTGAACAAGGTCTACCATTCTCTCTATAATTTATTTTTGGGGAGGATTCAAGAAGTGAAACTTGGAGAAGTTTCAGAGTATAAATTGAATAATATTATCTATAGGATCAGATTATTCCAAGAATTGAATAATTGTATAAATTGAAGAAGTCTCGGGAACCATTATCAGGTTCTATGTGATGGTTGATTGATGGTGATAATTTAATGCGAATTTTTATTATCTCTCGTATATTTTTGGGAAGAAGGAAGGGGAAAGGATGGAGAGTTCAAATATATCTTGATATTGGAGGATTTTATCTTCCTCTTGGAGGTTTATCCCTCCCTTTACATTTGGAAGTTGTAGCTACCTTTGGAAGTCATTACTTCCCTTGAACAACAACTATTGATTATTTCTCATATATTGTGCATGGTGTATTGTGGTGTATTGGTGTAAATATTATACTATTGTCCATTGATCATTGGATATAATTGAATGGTTTAAGTATAAGTTGAAAAAGGTTTTTAATTGTACTTCATACTGATTCAACCCCCTCTTAGTATCACCAGAAATAACTACCTTAACTAACTATCAAGCAAATTAGAACCTTAACCAAATACTGAGAGAGATAAATAACGAAACATTAAAACAAAATTTTGGGGAGGGAGAGAGTAGAGTTATCCATTTTAATTAAAATGAAATAGCGATACACAAAGCTATACCTGAACTGCTACCAACACCTTCCATATCTGTCGTATAGATTTCTCCATCTTCAACCCACTCCAAATTGCTTCAGAACTTCCAAAATATCCTCCATGGAAAAATGAGGAAAACCATGAGGTTTTAGGATTGAAATAAAGGAAGGGATAAAATAATCAAGGAATAGGGGCTCCTTAAGGGCTAAATATCATAAAACTTTAGAGATAACAACCTCTTGATCATTCTAGAAAGATGATAGTTTTTATACCGCATTAATTATTGTACCCATTCCTTCCATTATTCCTCATTTTATACCAAATCAAGTTGGTTGAGTTAGCTTGGTACAGGTTTTAAGGAGTTGCAAAAGTATTTTTCCCGTAAATCCCACTCAGTGTGGAAATTTCATGAATTTTATATTTTTTACTCACTTTTTGAGGTGTACACACATTTTCTAAAACACAAGTTCACGTGTATGCTCCTTTTGTGATAAGGAAGAGAATATGGATTTCCAAAGAGGCATTTTAGACAATATACAAAGTCATCAAAGTCATCAAAAGAGGTGTAGGAAGGGTATGGTGGAAAAATAAAGACATCCAAGATATGGAGGTGTCATAAGATGTTATAACAGATGCCCCCTAATGTATGAGTTCAAAATGATATCTAATGGTTGAAATACAATATAATATCATTGAGTAATATTCTAAGTGGGACTAGGTGAATTTCATCAAACTTTGTATCAAGAAAGTACCTACAACGTAAACCAAGGTTTTTGGAATATTCACCAACACTGAGAGGGGGGGTGATTCAATATTGAGGACATTTCACAATTTTTAACAATAACATGTAAACATTAAGTTATCAACAATTTATAACTTATGAATGGATTCAAGATATCATCAACATAAAACCATAGATACACTATACACAATATTTTTACATGGAAACCCAAATTGGAGAAAAAAACAGAATGCTTTTTAATATATATCTTGAGTATTACATCCACACGAAGGAATAAATTCCAAACTTCTCCAACACCAAATAGAAGGAGGCACCAACCCCTAGTTTATAGGATCCAAATTTAAGGAGGCTACAACTCCCTATATTCTCGAACTCCAAGTGGAAGGAGGCTCCAACCCCTTAGTTTATAGGCTCCAACCTGAAGAAACTTTCAACTCTCTAGATTCTAGATCTCAAACTAGAAGGAGGCTCCAATCCCCTATATTTATTATTACCTACTCAAAGGAAGATGCAACTCCCCTACTAGCACCAACATTCTATTTTAAGGAAGAAATCTTTCCGTGCACCACCCAAGCTCCCAGAAATATAAATAAGAGACTCCACCTATCACTGTAACTGTCATTGATACTGATACATCATTATAATCAACCTGTCACTGTTACTGAGTGATACTGATACATCATCATCATAAAAAATGGTTCAACCACATAAAGCTTATGTCGATATCACCAATAACATCCCTCAAATCATATGGTCAAGATAACTGTGATATACATCAAACCACGTGCCAAGATATGCATTAGCCATGTGCCAAGATATGCATCAAACCATGTGCCAAGACATCCGATATGTCCCTCATATGAAAATAAAACCTCTAAGACATGCCTCAAACATGTCCCATACCTTCCAATATATGCCTCAAAGCATATACCAAAATATTCAAGATACACCTCAAACCATGTGCCAAAAAATCCTCAAACCACGTGCCAAAGTATCTAAGATACACCTCAAACCATGTGCCAAAATATGCAAGATATACCTCAAAACATGTGCCAAAATATTCAACATACAAGCCTCAAGAATGTGAAAATCCATCCATCTAAGAATATTCCATAACCAACAAGATATGCCTCAAGAATATAACATATGCCTCAAAGAATGTGCCATAACGTCCAAGATATGAACATCAAAACATATAGAAAGCCATACAATTTATCATGTAAATATCCCGGTGCAAAAGATCAGATCATGAAACCTTTCTCGACTTCGACATCAAGAGACGAGCACCTTATTCAAACTTGTATTTATCTTTGGTGGAGTGGATATGGAAACTAAAGGGGCCTCACGTGATGAATCATGTGCAAAATGTGAGGTCCTCATGGGATTCCCTATACCTGAATCACGATGGTCTTCTCAAACAGGGTTACTAGAAAACCTTCTCCAATCTACAAATCTGAGACTTACCTCCTTCACACTCCTCTGCTACTTCAGTTTCACTAAGAGATCACATACTTGTTTTCTTTCTTTCACTTGATTAAGGATCAAATGAGAGGCTCTTGATGGGTATTTATAATTTTCTAAGTACCTCCCTTATTTGACTTTAGGTCCAACTTGTAACTTCTCATTGCAATTGTTTTTCTCCTTTTCCTTATTTTGGGGCCGACTTATAACCTCTTGTTGCAATCATTTAGGGTATTTTTAACCATACTTTATGGATTCATATTTAAGAGGGTATAAATTATCAACCATGAGGAACCACGTGTCATACCACCTACCACTGGAAACATCATGACAAGGACTATTCATCTATGATATTTTTGCATGTATTTTTAATGTCCTTTGTACTATTTTTCTCCATTCAACTTCAGGATTCATGACCACACCTCTGGGGCTTCCTAGCCATATTATTAAGGTTTCTTTGCAGAATTCTTCAAAGCATCTTCCCATGAGGGCCATGCTTATATATATTCCATAAGGGGACCACTTTGGAGATTCCTTCAATTAGATCCATCACTTCTAAGGGATTCTAGAATTCTTCTAGGGTTGACATCAATGACAACCAACTTTCCAACAAAGGTATCATATCTCTCTATTCCTGGGGTGGACATACCCATGCTCAAGTGTAGCAAACCATGGTAAAAATAAAGTACAATGAAAATATCTAAACTACATATAAAATGTAGTAATGATGGCCACGGAAAATATACATGGTGGATCCATGTCAAAATATATCATAGCCACCAAGAAATACAAATGGATCTATGTCTTAGTTTAAATCAAGAGGATGAATGAAACTATGAGATGAATAAGAGGATCCTCCAAAAGTACCAATGTCCTATAGGTGATTGATACTATCATATGGAACTCAAGAAGTAGAATAAATGAGAGTTTCTACTATGTCCCAAGGTCTTCAATAAAAAAAATGTTGATGGTACCTAGTACATTCTACCAAATGCGAATAGATGTGTTTTCATTAAACACTTGTAGAATATATTGATTATCATACATTTATGTGTTTCCATTGTCAATAGTAAAGTAAATTGCAATTGGTGACTAAAATTCCCAAGGTATTATAAAATCTCTAGATCTCAATCCTAGAGAAAATAATTTGGTGCTTATGGGAAGAGATACATTGGAAGAAGGGAATTGAGGCACCCACCCCCTCATCCAAAAAAAGCAAACACAAGGAACATAATTTAAAGTCATTAGAAAAAGGATAGAAGAATGCACCACCAAGTATGTCTCTCACATGTATTAGATGAAAATAACCCATGGAAGAGACCCTATAAGAAACAATCCATAATGGAAGCTACTGACAGAGGAAAGTTATTCCACCAATAATGAAAATGGAAACGGAGGTACAACATGAATACTAATATGTGAATATAGGTCTTGACATCAAACACATGGGAAACCAATTATTCAATGACCATTGATGGATTGTCATCGTTTGATAACAAGGTAACCTATCAATAATGAAAATATTCCTTAGGTGTTATTATCTCTAGGTCAATATATTTGAATTCAATGGGGACCTTCCACACTTGTTCTAGTAAAGAACATAGATACTAATATAACTAATAAGAACCTAACAATCAATAAAGTTGACATGGAAAATCAAGAATTTTGAGGAATGTTTGACATGGGATAAAGACAACCCTTGAACATAAGCATGACACATTAATGACTTGGGAAACATTTGAAGAAAAAGATAACAATGATACTATAAGTCTATGAAATAGGAGGCTTAAAAAAACTTTCCATTATGACTACAAGAGTAACCATCCGAACGAGTTCAAACTCAAAAAATCAAGGTTCATATTACTAAGGCAATAACAAAATCCGAATTGTTGAGAAGAAGACCCAAATTTTTACTTTTTTCAAGGGTGACATAATTGAGGACTACTACCATCAAAACAAAGGTATTAATTATTTTACCCCTCCCTATTTTTTAAAAATAATTTATTTTTTGTGTCTTTTTCGTGTTATTAAAGCCTGAAAAAGAATTAAATAATGTTATAATATAGTCAGCAAAACAAGTGTCACAAGTAAAGAAAAATAGTTTCAAGTGCAAAAAAATTATCTATTCAATATCTAGGAAGGATTTGTAGGATATGGAAACTCATCAATGTGTTTCATGTAGGGATAAGAGTTCCAAGTTACATAAGAAACATATGAAAATGAAAGTAGATAAAGATAATGCATAAGAAATAAGAAGAAAATGGTTAATTGTAGCAGGCATTAGGCTCAAAAGTGCAAGTAGTGGTATGAAATACAACAATACAACTCGAAAGGTAAAAAATGGGAGCCCTATGGGAAATGGCTAGAAATATATTGATAAGAATTCATGTGGATTCGACACAAAGTTGTGGTAGCTATAAGATAGATCTCAATGCTATGGAAAACTTTAGTAGGGTTGCCAAAATGGAAAACAAGGCTCTAACTAGGGCACCCATAATCAGTAGGATCTAGCACATGAATTATGACACTTTTAAACAACAAGGAAGGACTAGTATCACAACTTTATGCAAAATGGAACATGAAACTGACAATGAAAAATGTAACAATGCAAAACATGACCTATATGCCATTTTTGAGTCAGTTACCTATCAATGAAACAAGTTAGACCAATGTGATGAAAAAAATGCACTGAATGACCTTAAAATTTTGTCACAACTAAGAAAACTTAAAGTCGATTTGAAACAACTGCATTAGGCATTAATACTGACAAAAATGGTTCATAAAAATTAAAGTTGGTCATTTGAAACAATGTCAAGTGGGTAAAAATTCTAATACAAATATGAAATAGGAGCTTTTTACCATGTCATTTGACTTCTTTACCAATCCATTGATTTTGGCTAAAAACTAACTCAAAATTTAGGTGGATATTTCAGGACTCTCCACTATCCATTTCTAGATTCATTTGGTCCACATAATGCATCTCATCCTCCTATTCATTTTGATCCAACTCTTTTCATTTTTCCCTCAAATTTTAGTTGATGGGGACCCCTAATAGTGAAGGTAATGTGCATCTACACCTTTCCTTCACATGGGGTTCATATATGCATCCCTATGCCCACTTTTGATGAGGGGAAGGAGTGCACATATGAACATGTCCCTCATAAAAAGTAGATACCCAAAAAAGTGAAACAATGGCCTCTAACTTCAAAATTATCTCATGAAAACATTAAATAGAAATTATCTGGTCATGACAGGAGCACGAGGACATTGATAATCATATTTTGGATGGTCTAGAGGTGATGAATTCCCTCTGATATTACGATTTTAGCAATTTTTTTACCATTCCAAATATGTGTGCACAAAATCAATTGTTGCAAACTCTTGTTGGATACTCGGAACCTAAGTAAAAAGATTTTATCATAGATAATTATCCCCTCAAATTGGAGTGGAGGATATTTATTTCATCGTGGGTTTTTCATGGTGAGGAATGTCATTGAATTTGAAGGGAGATAGTTGTAATGGTGGTGCAATGATGATACAAGAATACATCAATGCATATTATTTACCAGAACGCATTCCTTTGATTATGCCTCATTTTATACTAATTCAGGTTGGTTGAGACAACTTGGCATGAGTTTTAGGGAGTTATAGAAGTAGTTTTTTCATACACCCGACTCAAGGGTGCATACTTTTCATGAATTTTATAGTTTTTAGTCACTTTTTGAGGTGTACACACCTTTTTTGAAGTATAAGCACATGTGTACACCCCCTTTGTGACTAGAAAGAGCATATGGATTTCCAAGGATACAATTTTGTTAGTCTACAGAGTGATCAAATTCATCATAAGAGGTGTAAGAAGGGTATGGTGGAAAAATAAAACTATATGAGGCATGGAGGTGTCGAAAGATGTTATAACACATTGGTTCAAATGTTTTCTTGGTAAATTATCACATCAATGTTGATATCCCAGTTGGGTATTCTCTATATTGGATTGAATTTTTCCTTGTCTAATTTTCACATTGATGTCGATGCCCCTATTGGAACATTTGCTCACATCTCAGTGTTTGCCAAGTTGAGTTTCATAGTTCAAAAAAAGGATAAAAGCTTAAAGGAAAGGTGAAATTTCCATACTAACGTGGGATAGGTGGCATGATAAAAATAATATGTGTGTCTAGATAAATCCACATGGACAACATCATCACTTTCCATGTGGAGTCCACAAGTGACAAGTGGCCCTATGGGAAGATGTCACTTGGATATAATATCCATGTGAATAGAGAATATCTACATCATCAAGGGAATCTCTAGATAATATTTACACATACTTTTAGGAGTTCAAGGTGTTCACAAACACCAATAAAATATTGGACTCTATGCCCTCATCCAACCCCTAGCTCACCTACTTAGTGTTTTAGTCCACCGATTAACTAATCAATCCCAATGACTACATCGGGCCCTTTATGTACTAACTTAGTGTTCGAATGAACTGATTCAAAATTCCATTAAGGGGTATTTGAGCTCTAAAATGGGACTCCTAAGAAAAATAATAAAATACGTGTTATGAATTTTCAAAGGAAAAGGAAGAAAACTACATTTTTTAATTGTTTTTTCAATTTATCTCCTTATAGGTTTACTCAAATTTCAATCATAGACACTCATTGGATGTGGAATTAAATTACACATCCGATGACTACCAATTATTCATACTTTTGATAGACCCACAATGAGATAAACATGAAACACATACAAAAAAATGTATTTCTTTTCATGAAACACGACATTTTTTCGTGTATTTTAAAATTATCTCACTCTAGGTGTATCAAAAGTATACAAAGTGTGTACTCATTGGATGTATAATTTAATTACTCATCCAACAAGTGCTTTTAATTGAAATTTGATTAAACCTATAAAGAGACAAGTAAAAAATAAAATTAAAATAATAGTTTTCTTCCTTTCCCTCCAAAAACAGTTACTTTTATGGTTGACATAATCATCATCTTGAATCCTATTGGTTCTTTTAAAGTTCATTTTGATAGTACATTTTTTATTTTGAGGCCCATTTTTTATATCAAAATTCCCCTCATGGAACAAATTATTTTTTCATTCAAAGTCAAGGTGAACTTTCGTACCACAATGGGATAGGGGGAATCATCAGGAGATGACATGTAGCCTAGGATATCCAAGTGGACAACATTATAGCATACATGTAGGGTATGAGAGTGATAGGTGTCCATATGGGAAGGTGCCACATGGAAAAGAATATCCACATCATCTAGGGAATATTCAGAGAATATTTGCATGTAGTTTGACGTGTTTAGGTGTTCACAAAGGTTGGTTAAAATATCATCCCTTATGGGATCACAAATGTTCAAATTGTTCAATTCCTAAATTGGTCCCATGACCTCCATTGAGACCGCTCTACACTGTTCAAACTATCAATTTCTAAATTGGGGTTGATGCCTCCATATGGCCCCTTCTATACTATTTAAACTACTACTCCCACCTAATTTCAATGTTCAAATGAATTCATTAGTATTTAGTTACAATGGCAGGTGAATATTCATACTCCAGAGGGACAAATGGCCCAATAAGAAGAAAACATCTAGACAGATGCCTCCAAGTTTGAAACTTAATCGTTTTATTAGGGGTATTTTTCACACATGCTCTTGATTCCATGGAATTAAGAGAGAGTGGAGGACCCCTAAGCTTAACTTAGCTAAGATTTCAATTAAATAGGATGATAAATGAAATCATTGAGTGAAATTATCAAACTCAAAGCACCTTCATAACCATATATTGGGTACACTTTTCGAAGTATCATTTATCATTGAGTGAAATTATCAAACTCAAAGCACCTTCATAACCAAATATTGGGTACACTTTTCTCAGTAGCATATACATGTGAATATTCAATGCTTGCAACTGAAGGTTATTCATAATTTATTTTTTGCAACTAGAGAGGGTGAAAACAATGAAAAAATCCATTAGGAATCAAAGATATGCTTGAAGTATCACAATTTGCAATAACATATGGCTTTCTCTTCATTCCATTTCTCATATTCTCCATTCTCATTCTCATTGTAACTAGTCTATGAGTAGTAGGATATATATAGGAGAATGAATATCTGAGGATAATGTTCTTTGTAATCCCAACCCCTAGTATATTTTGTAATTAATAAAATAGTTGTTTCAAATCTAATACTTTTATAGTCTCAAACCCTGAAACCTTTGTTTTTTGAATGGACTATTGGATTCATTATGAAATGAAGACTAAGGCTATAGCAAATGGTTTATAATTAATTCAATAAAGTTATGACGTGTTTCCCTTATTCATTTGTTATCTTATATCATGATAAATAAGCTAATAGATCTATGTTGTTCCTTTCTTATTTGTTTTCTTTCGGAAAAATATGTGCTAGGAAAGTAGTTCCATCTCCTCTAGTGCCCATATTTGTTTTCTCTAAGTTATTTTCCTATTTTAACTAGATATTGATTTCCAAGGTTCATGATATGATTCCTATGACTGAAATTTTTTCCAAACCCCCCTAATGGTTTTCCTCCCTTTGAGTTTCCTTCAAACTTAAAACTAGACACCTTAATTCTATTCAAATAATGTAGCATAGAATGCCTCCATACACCCTCTTTCTTTGTGAAAAATCTAGTCTAAGATTCGTCTTTTAAGTAGGATGTCTTTGATTGATGCACAAGTTCACTTTCCTTAGGAAAAAATGAGGGTATCCCCTATCCCAAGAACTGGATCGAACACCTATAGTGGATTAGGAAGATTCATCCTACACTCTATGCCCTAGAATTTATCCCCTCTATGAGAGAGATGGGATAACCTAGGGGACAACATAGGAACTAGCATGATTATCGGGGAACCTTCCTAGCATATGATGTAATTTTTCCTTGTTTTCGGTGTAAGGTAGCTAGAGAGGTAGTGGGGGGGCCCAGAGGGCCCATAGTGATAATAGTGGAGGTCATTCAATGTAAGGTGGACTAGGTCCACTATATTAATAAATAAGGCCCACTATGGTAGTTAGATATAATAAATGTAAGAGGACTTCTTAGAAGGTTCTACTTCTAGAAGATTTCTCCTCTAGAATGTTATTAAGTGATGGTAGCACTATATAAAGGGGTTCAAGCAATGTAATAAGATATGAAGAGAAATATTGTATTTGGAGTGGTAACTCAATAGGAGGATGCCCCCTCGAAGAGGCAAGTGAACAGGAGAGGATCCCTTCCATAATAGGATCCATTGTATGGTGTTACCCTACCTCAAGGGTTTTGATATAATAAAGTTGTGATTTTTTATATTGTTCTTATACATCTATTGTGGTTCTTTTGTATTCAGTATTGGTTTCTTAACAAGTGGTATCAGAGCACTTTCCTTGGCCGAAATTGTGGACAACTCTTTTTTATTTTTGCAGATTTTTTTTCGGAGAAGAAAAAAGAGGGCCGCGACATTCCAGACATTTTTAGTATATTTATGTGCAAAATTTGCAAAAATGGGTTGTATATCTGAGTTCCTCTCAGAAAAACACCCAATTTGAAAAACAGATCGTCCAAAACGGAGTCCGGAAGGTCAAGATATTGAGGTTTTAAAATCTGCAATTTTTCAAGGTTTTTTCTGCGGACGGCGACATGATTTGTTTTTATTTCTGTAGCATTTGGAGGCCGAATTTGCCCAAATAAATTACAGATCTGAGTTCTTACCACAATTTCACCCAATTTCAAACAAAAAATCAGCCGAAACGGAGTCTGGGAAGTGAAGTTATGAGCATTTTAAGTTCAACAGTTTTTTAGGGTTTTTCTAGAAAAAGCCGCGATTTTCTGCCGAAACTTCTTGGGTCTATTTTTTTGAGTTTTTTCATGACGGCTGCAGGACCGAAGAGTTCATAGGGTGCTCAGATGGCTATTTTGTCTCAAAACTTGAAATAAATTCTTGAATCATTCAAATCCCAATTGGATGATAGATTGAATGCATTTGCACATGGCCTCACAAACAGCCTCACACATGGCCTCACAGATAGCCTCACATATGGCCTCAATGATAGTTTTCATAGTATTCAAGATTCATTGAAAAACATGCAAGAGAGATTTCTTATGCAGGGCCTCATGCATGAATATAATCAAGAAAGATATGCTTGGTATGATTTTGAGGACGATTGTGATGATTGGTATATGGATAGTTGTCATTTCTGGGATGACAACCACTTCCATATTTT
>SNQJ01S0025947.1:122694-133478 GCA_010110895.2 Picea sitchensis
ATTTTATCTCGATAGTAAATTTCAAACAAAATGAACAATTGTTACACAGAGTAGCATGAAGTCACTTACCTAAATGCATGAAATTGCCATGAATGCTTGACATAATACCCAAGAAGAACATATGTAAAATAATATCTATCTCTATGGTTTTGGATGACTTTCGAAAGGTTGTTGAAACCTATCGCTTTATCAATAATTGTATCTTACAAAGAATCTCATTGAGATTTGGATCATGGGAATCAGAAAAAATACTCTCACATAGTATGAAAATAATAGCCATGTAAAATTTGGATTCCCTTTCTTTCAACAGACCCACTTTTCATATGGATATGATTCTTAAAGGAACTGCTCACTTAGATCCCTCATGGCCCTTTCTCAAACTTTAAGAAATAAAACTCTCTTTTATATCGTTCAACAATAAAAAAAGTCTGGGATTTCGTTTCCAAAGGAGCATAAACTTGTCTATCTTTTATAGTGGCATAGAGGGATGTCCTTCTTCATAATCTCAATGTCACCCTATCGAGTGGTCAATATACTCATAGAGAGAGGTCTAAATAGGAATAATTCCAATGAAAACACCAATGCACATAAATCTTCCAATATGGATTTTTTTTTGACAACAAGATGTGAATGATCACAATAGTGACTTTGAAGTGTAATACATTTGAAATCTACAAAGAAAATTCTTCATATTTGTAGCCTCTCACAAACCATATTCATATAATATATAGGCTCCATTTTAACCTATAAACTATAATGATCACTTTGCAACAAATTTCGTCATACTATAAGGATGAATATGATCAAAATTAGAAAAACATGCATATACTAATGTAGTAGGAAAACTATAACCACCTAGCTACCAATTCAACAGTGAAAGAATGCAACAAAATCAGGAAGCACCCACAAATTTCAATACAAACTAGGAGTTTTCAACCATTTAGAAATACAACTTTTCTTCCTAGAATATAGGCTAATTAAAATAAACCCACACAAGCATATAAAGGAAAAAGTCATTCCACACAATCAATGGTACCTACATAATTACCAATTTCATAAATTCATATGCCTAAGTGTCTCAATGATCTTTCATCTACTTTTACTAACTCTTGGATGAATTATTATTTTCTTCAAATACTAAATTGAGTAATTGAGGTTTCAGTTAGTGATGTAACAAATAGTTCCAAAAACATTAACAAAAAAGGAAAACATAAACTTATGTATCCTTGAGTTATTGCTGCACATCTCCCCTCCCCTCCCCTCTCTGATTCTTGAGCTCCTTTCCACTTCTTTCTCTTCTTATTTGTCTTCTCTTTTTTTTCACCCATTCTGTATTTTTCTACTCCCTTTTAAAACATTGTTATAACAATTACACTACTCTATCCAACAATGTCTAATAGTTCTACTCACTGACATGTTGGAATTTTCTCCTCCTCTTCTAACAGGTTGGAATTGTCTCCTCCTCTTCTAAGTCTCTTCTTCTCTATTATCCCCCTTCTCCTTTCTTTCCTTTCTCCGTCGCTGTTTCCTATTTTTCTTCTCTATTCTTTTCTTCCTCAAAGATCATCCCTATCTTCAAATCACTAAAAATATTTCTTCTATTCTATATGTTATCACCATCTAAACCAAGAGACATTAGACATAGTTGGTGGTCAATGCTGAGATAAAGCGCCAGGTTTGCAAGGTGATGAAAACGTCAATTTTTGCGTGGAGGAAGACAATTGACAACCAGATTTCCAAACAATAGTAGTACTAGCACAACCACTCAAAATCGTGGCTGATTAACGCTGAAAGGCACGGACAAAAAATGAAATGCATAGCCAAAAAATGAAACGCACAACCAGAAAATGAACGTCTACAGCTAGCACAGCCAGCGTGCTAAATCCAAAGTTTAATCATTTAAACGTGGCAATCATATAGTGCTACAATAATTTATTAATATGATTAGGTAAATGTTAAAAGGTAAATAGGTTAACAGATGCATTTAAAAATACAAGGAAGTTGTGAAGAGTAAATCACATTCATTGATTTGGGAGGATGACTAAGAATATGCCAGCATCTTCATGGATATATTATACATTATATTTTCTTTTAATTTTGCATAAAAATGTTAGTAATATGTGACAAAAACCAAACCACCTGATAATTAATCATGGAAAAACCACTTCATAATTATTCAACTTATCTAAAGATCTTGAGAACATTTGGCCACAATTTTTCTATTAAAACGATAAAGGTAGGTTTTGATTTAAATCTCATAAAATGAGAACCATTAATGTTTTAGGTTTTTATTTAAATCTCATGAGGACCAAGATTTTTTCGACTTTATTAAATCTGGGCTATCCATTTAATATTTATTATTAAAAAAACCCTATTTACAAATCATGCAGAAAACTTTTGACGCATCTGTATCAGTGAGTAAATATGCAAATATTTGTATACTTTTCCTTGAAGAATCAAACTTGGACTTATTTATATACTTTTCCTTGAAGAATCGAACTTGGACTTATTTATATACTTTTCCTTGAAGAATCGAACTTGGACTTATTTATATACTTTTCCTTGAAGAATCGAACTTGGACTTTGCATTGAGAAATTGCGGAATTATATTAAATCCAAGCAAGTTGTTAATGTCGGCTGCTTTTTGAATAAATTTCGTTCATTGAATTAAATTTCAACAATCGTGCTTGCCAGATTTCTCCTCAGAGTATATAGACATTGATTGAGTATATACATATAGGCATTGATTGAGTATCCTTCCACCCAAGGAGTTGAATATTAATTTTCCACACCGTGCATAGAGCCTAATTACACATTGCAGAGTAGAGTTGAATAATCGAGTGAAAGGATGGATTCAGACAGTCATGATCAATCAGAGCCTCAGACGTGCATTAAAGGGTGTGGATTTTTTGGAAACTCAGCCATGGAGAATATGTGTTGAAAGTGTTATAAAGACCATCTGTTAGAACTGGAAGTAAAAGCAATGCCTGCCAATGATTAGACCACTAAGGTTGAAGTAAAAGAAACACCTACCAATGATCAGGCCACCAAGGTCGAGCAGATGTGAATTAAAGGGTGTGGATTTTTTGCAATCTCCGTAATGGAGAATATGTGCTCAAAGCGTTATAAAGACCATCTTGTGGAACTCAAAGAAAAATAAATGCCTGCCAATGATCAAACAACTAAGGTCGAAGTAAAAGCAACGCTTGGCACTGATCAGACAACCAAGGTCGAGCTTTCTGGTGATCAGACTGATGCTAAGGAGTCTAAACCCATGCGATGTTTTAATTGTAGAAAACACGGGGACAACTAAGGAAATCGGAGGTAGAGAATGGGCGGACAACTGAAATCCGTGGTGAAAATGAAATGTGCAGATAGGTGAGGAAAAAGAGAAAATAAAATGCACAGGTAGCCAAAAAATGAAATGTCCGAACAGTTGAGGAAATCTAAATGGTAATCTGAAAGGTTAATCTAAATGGTAATTTGAAAGGTTAATCATTTAAACGTGACAATCATCTAGTGCTACTGTAATTTCTTAATATGATTAGGTGAATGTTAAAAAGTAAACAGGTTAAGGGATGCATTCAGAAATACAAGAAAGTTATGAAGAGTAAATCACATTCACTGATTTGGGAGGACCACTAAGAATATGCCAACATATTCAATTGTTAAACATCAGATTATAATTTTAGATTAAAAGATGATTAATTGTGCTCATTGTCAATAGGTGTATGCCTTTCGACGTAAAAATACAGACCGGTTCTCCCCACAAAAAAATGAAGAAGTGTGCCCATTTGCCAAAATCCTTCGTGGAAAATACATGCTTAGTGTCAATCTTATTCCAATAAATGTAGAAAAATGAGGGCATAAAATGAAATAGTATATACGAGAATTCTAAAGTATTTTAACTAATTTTCTCGAGGATATCATTGCAGTGTTTGGACAAGAAAATCTGTAGTAGAGTTCAAATTTATAGGTTTGTTGTGTATCTATTATTTAGTTTCATCTCGGGTTACCCTCGAGTAGTTCAGAATTCACAAATTGACATTGTTGGACATATTCCCTTACCGTTGATAGATGCAGGTAGGTTGAAGAGGTGTCAACATAATTTTGGCACAATGATATATTTTGTGTGGTAACAAACAAACAAACCAGTTCCTTAAGCCACAAAAATCTTCTACATTGTGAGGAAATCTAAAGTAGTTCTTGTATAACTTTTTTCTATAACAAATATAGTAAAAGAAAATCCACATCCAGGTTGTTAGAATTGAAAATATGGAAAAAACATTTCACATATAATAATTAACAATCACACACAGATAAGAAACACACGGATTTCACATGGTTCACCCAAAAGTTGGGCTACATCCACCAAGCATAGGCATCAATTATCTTATTATTCAGATCAAGGAGATTACAACAGACTTGCAAGTTCTCACTCTGTCTCTCACACTCTTGGCTCTATGGGCTTACATGTATTTATATACATTTATAAGAAACTGATTATTAAATGCAATCCCTATCCATATTCTAACTTGGTATATTTGGTTGTAAAAAACACAGAATAATATGATCCAAATCCACCCTTTGAGGAATTCGTTGTCACCAAATCCCAACAATATCCACCTTGACAACAATTAACCTGATACCTTGCTCCTTCCTTTTGTTCATCACCTTTTCTACAAGCCAAGAGAAGCCAAGCACCACTGTATCTTCTCTAATAAAACCAGTTTTGTGATCTCGCCTATGTGACTTGCACGAGTTTGGATTTCCTGAGGGGTCACTCCACCTCCAACATGTCTTCCATAACTTTGTTGTGAAAAATATTTAATGATAGATCTCGTCCTATACAAAACACTTGTATTACAATATACATTACAATTATCACGAACCATTTCAGTGTAACCATTATAGGTGACATTTGTGCTTTTCAAACGCTAAAGCACCCATTTCACTACAACACCTGAATATGTCACGTCTCTGAAAACGTCATTAGCATGTGAAACATCTATATTTAACCATTTCATCACATACAACAGACCTCCTACTGAACTTACATGAGACATAACTTTGTCTTCTTTATAGACATGCCCTATGCTTGAAGAACAATTATAATGGAAAGAAGAGGGATAAAGACTGGTTTTACAATGTTCATACTGAACTCCAACCATAGCTTACCATTACCATCTCTGTATACTTCCATGCCCATAATTTGTTTTGCCGCTCCTTGATCCCTCATTTGAATTGTCTTGTGCACCTAAGTCATTTTCTTACTAATTTTATCTATGCTTCATCTTGCATCGAGCATATCATCAACAAATAACATCAACACTGTGAATGTACTATAGACTGTATATTCATTCCTAACCTTTGAAAAATTCTAACTCACTATGAAGGATTCAAACCTCTTGTATATTTTCTTGGGTACCAATAGGCCATACAATGAATTATATAGCATGCAAACAAACTTACCATTGCGACCTTGAATCAACCCTTTTGGTTGTTCCATACATACTATTTCTCTGTCAATGATGACCTTGTGAGAAGTAGGATCCCACACACAACATCCCTTTATACCACCATCATAACTTGCAAAGATATAAAACAAGCAGGAATTCAGAAACAAAGACTTTAAGTCTGCAAATGATTTACCGCTTACCAGTGCCTGCAATTATTTCTTGCTATTATGACCTTGATTCTTCTTCCATAAACAAGAAGATACATTTTTCACTCCATATGATACTTCAGTACTCCCTTCCAGCTTATAAAGGTTATCAACCTTTGTTGCCTTCATCACTAATAAACTACCTTTTGACAATGTGAGTGCTCCACCTTGACCTCTATACTTATATCCACAAGAATCTAACACTCCCAATGAAATCAAATTTCATTTAAGCTCAGGTACATATATAACATCCATTAATTCCCTAACAATGCCATCGAACATTCTGATTCTAATACCGCCAACCCGAACAATTTTATAGGGAATACCATCTCCCATAAACACTACACCCTCATCAACACATTGGTAAGAAATGAACCAATTTCTATGTGAGCACATGTGGTGGGTGGCACCTGAATCTAACTACCATTCTTCTTGATAATGTAAATTAATGGAAACAACTAAAACTTGATCAATCATACTTGAATCTGTTATAACCAAATTTGCTTCCTTAGTAGAGTTTTCCTCAGATTCATTTCTCTTCCAGCAATTTTTCTTGAGATGTCATGTTTTTCCACAGTACCAACATTTTTCTTTACCCTTTCTGTGTCTTAACTTAGATCAAGAAAAAATTCTCTCATTCTTCTCTTTAGTTCGACCTCTAACCAACATCGCCTCTGAAGTTGAGGTTTCTTTACTATATTTTCTCCTCATCTCCTAAGCCAACAAAGCTCCCACGAGAGAGTCATAATCTAAAACATCTTTTGAGCTAAAGCTAATAGAGGTAACTAGATTATCCCAAGACTCAGGGAACGAACACAATAGTGTAATATCCTTATCTTCATCTTCAAATTTAATTTCCATATTAGTCAATTGAACTATAAGAGTATTGAAGGTATTTAAATGGTCAACAAATTTTGTACCTTATTTCATCTGCAAACTGTACAATTGTCTCTTCAAGTAGATTCTTCTCGTCAAGGACTTCCTCATATATAGACTTTCCAACTTGCTCCATAAGCCCGATGTTGCATCCTCTCCTACGATATTAAACAAAACATCATCTGCCAGACATAAACGAATGGTACTAAGATATTTTGCATCCAAATCTTCCCATTACTCATTTGTCACGGCTGTTGGTTTCTTTGACTTGCCTTCCAATACTTTTTGCAACCCTTGTTGCACCAGTAAATCTCACATCTTGAGCTTCTAGAGCTCAAATTTTCTTTTACTGCTAAACTTTTTAACTTCAAACTTCAAACTTTGCATCTTAGCCATTAGCACAAAATCTCCTAATGTCCAAATCACTTCTTATAATAACCAAGGCCCTTTAAAAAATAATGTGGAGGAATAACTTCACAAGGTTTAATAAAAAAGAGTTTAATAAAGAAAACCTTTTACTAAAGAAATTTACATTTTTAATAAAAAACCTTTATAATTCCTCCACCTTAACTTTTTTCACTTTATACCTTTATTTCATTAAAAAAACCCTTTTTTTACTTTAACTCACCCATGTGAATTGACACACTTTTTAATTAATTCCTCCACCATGTATAATGTATTCACACCATACCATGTTACAACTCCATCTCCATACCTTTAATTAAGTGCATTCATCATTTAATTCATACCTTTACTTTTTCATGAGAACGAAAAACATATGCTAATGTTTTAGGGAGTCATCGCACCTCACGATATAGTTGGAGTGTGGCGATCTTCAAGAGTCAACGCACTATACCACATAGATGGAATGCGACAATTTGAGGATTTTAATCGCAGGAGAAGTCTAGTTAATAAGACGTCACACCCTTCGAGAGGAGGGACCTGCGGCGATGTTGAACTCGATGCATCTCACATAGATGTTGCTCCTCCTCCGAAATTTGACGCCCTTGACACCTCTCCTCCAACCATCTCTGATACATTTTATTAGAATTGCAAATGTGGAAAACACAATTCACATATGATAATTAAAAATCACACATATATAAGAAACATAGGGATTTCACGTGGTTCACTCAAACATTGGGATACGTCCACCAAGCATAGGCATCGGTTGTCTTATTATTCAGATCAAGCAGATTACAACAGACTAGAATGTTCTCACTTTGTCTCTCACACTCTTTCCTCTACGGGCTTACATGTATTTATATACATTTACAAGAAACTGATTATTAAATGCAATCCCTATCCATATTCTAACTTGGTCTATTTGGTTGTAACCAATGCAGAATAATAGGATCCAATTCCACCCTCTAAGGAATTCGTTGTTACCAAATCCCAACACAGGTAATAGAAAGCGCTGGTACAAAGACACTATGTAGGTGCTACGCTATACACATATATTGGACAATAGGAGTTCACAAATAGTCTAATTGCTTGTGTTCAATATTTCTCATTAGGTAACGTTGGTCTACAAAGGAACATTCAAGTTTGTAATTTACGAGGAAACATTTACTGTGTGTATTATATGCATTTAGTTTGCAAAATAAGCACCTTAGCAAGGATTTGAAAATCTATATTTCTATGCAAAGGTGTCCAAATTGATTCACAAAAAAATCAGACTGTAGCTAGGAAGTGGTTATGAGGCAGTTGGAGGAAGCAGGACACTGTAAGATAGTCAGAGGTTTGTTATTGTTTTTGAAAGATTGTTGAGATTATATGTATAGGGATTGTGTTTTGGACTCAACTTTTACTTTGTTTATTTAGCACATGATATCAAGGCTTCTTCAATGATGAATCAACAAATCTAACATAGGAAGAAGAAACAAAGATGCAAAACTCTGCTAAAACAACATAACTTGAAATCTTTTACATTGGTTAAGTGCTCAATCTATATTGTTAAAATGTTTCAAGACAGAATAACAAACAACCTGGACATAATTCAAACTGGACACAATCAACAAAACATACATGGTGCATATTGGTCGAGTTGAGGGTTAATGAACTCAATAAATTTTATGTTAAGAAAATATGAAACAATCTTATTGTTGGAAACATGCCAATGAATTTCCTCATGCAATCACATGCACATGCATGCAATCTATTTATGAACTATTCATGTAACTATGTGATCTATTCATGATATGCAAGCATACCCATAGAGGTAGAGTATTATGCGATATGGAGAGCGGAGTGTGTGTGAGGAGAGGATGATTGTATGCCTATGAAGGCTATTGAAATTCTCCCTTGAAAAATAAGACGACCGATAATCATTCCCCGTGGTTTTTTCCCTCATTGGGTTTCCACATAAACCAATGTGTCAATTGTGGGATTGTTGTCTTTGGTTCAATGCGTGTTTGATCTTGCTTGTTTATTCTCTGGTTTTAATGTTACGTTTTTCTTCTGCTTCCCAACAAGTGGTATCAGATCTTAGAGTTGAAGGATCAAAGAGCGAAGGAGAAGAGAATATGGTCGCTGGATCGAAGAGAAGTTTATCTGAGCCGAGTGAAGCGGATCAACCTAGGACAGGTTTTATTACATTGCCGCGGGTTGTCCTTGTGGAAAAGTGAGACAATCGCATGCACACTTTTAGAATTGTCAAAATTTTGCAATCGTCGTAGGGACTACATAGTTCATAGTGCGACATGGTCGTAGGAACTGCATAGTGCACGTCGCATACAACACTTTAAACACAGTGTGACATCGTCGTAGGCACTACATAGTGCAAAGTGTGAAATCATCACAGGCCATAGTTCGATAAGGTGTGATGATTGACTAATCATCGTAGAACATCGTTGCAGGCTAGCCTCATTCAAGGTGTGACTATATTTTTTTTTTCATACAAAACGGCCTTATTCTTCTAAGCAATGGTTTTTCATTGGAGTTGTTTCTGCTAATGGAAAAAGTGCAGAGTTCCAATTTTGAGGTTGAAAATTTCAGTGGTAAGAATAGATTTGTGCTATGGAAGCTCAAGATGCAAGATATTCTTGTGCAACAAGGATTGCAAAATTCCTTGGCTAGAAGGTCAAATAAATTGGCAAGCATGACAGACGAGGACTGGGAGGATCAGGATGCAAGAGCCCTCAATACTATTCATTTGTGTCTAGCAGATGAGGTGTTGTTTAACATCGCTGAAGAGACGACAACAAGAGGTTTGTGGACCAAACTGGAGAGTTTGTATATGACAAAGAACTTGTCAAACATAATCTTCTTGAAGAGACAGTTGTACATCTTATGAATTAAAGAAGGTATGAAAAATTTTGATCACTTGAATGTTTTCAATACTCTGATTTGTCAATCAACTAATATGGAAGTAAAGTTCGAATATTAGGACAAGGCGGTTACACTAATGTGTTCATTGCCTAAGTCTTGGGATCATATGGTAGCAACTGTGTGGTTTAACACAACAAATGCCATTGATTTTGACACTGTTGTGGGATCTTTGTTGTGTGAGGAGATAAGGAAAAAATATGATAAAGAAACCTCAACAACAGAAGAAATGGTGGTTGGAGGTCGATCTACAGAAAGAGGGAAAAATTAGAGGGGTACATCAAGGTGTAAGTCAAAAGGAAAGAAGATTAAGTAGAAATGTTGGTTCTATAGGAAATTTGGGCATCTCAAGAAGGATGCTGGAAAAGATAGAATGCATCCAAGGAGAACTCCACAAAAGAATAAAAGGAAGCTAATGTAGTTGAAACAAGATCAAGTTTCAGTTTAGGTATGGTTGATGAGGTATTTTCTACTTTTGATATTTCACATCAACAACAGCATTGGTTGTTAGATTCTGGTGCATCCAGCCACATGTGCCTTCATAGAAATTGGTTCTTAACTTACCAATCTATTGATGATGGTGTTTTTTTTATGGGAAATGATTTTTCTTGTAAAATTTTTGGAGTTGGTAGTGTCCGGATTAAAATGCATGATGGTTCTATAATAACATTAACAGATGTAAGGCATGTCCTCGAACTAAGAAAGAACTTGATATCTTTGGGAGTTATAGATTCTGCTGGTTACAGGTGTACAACTCAAGGCAAAGTATTGAAGGTTTCCAAAGGCATCTTAGTAGTCATGAAGGAAAAGAGGATCGGGAACCTTTATCAACTTGAAGGAAGGACAAAAGTAAATCAAGAAGTCGTATCATTTGAAGATGCAAGTGACTTTGTTCGTTTATCGCATCAATGTTTGG
>SNQJ01S0025947.1:133488-172886 GCA_010110895.2 Picea sitchensis
CCAAACATTGATGCGATAAACGAACAAAGTCACTTGCATCTTCAAATGATACGACTTCTTGATTTACTTTTGTCCTTCCTTCAAGTTGATAAAGGTTCCCGATCCTCTTTTCCTTCATGACTACTAAGATGCCTTTGGAAACCTTCAATACTTTGCCTTGAGTTGTACACCTGTAACCAGCAGAATCTATAACTCCCAAAGATATCAAGTTCTTTCTTAGTTCGAGGACATGCCTTACATCTGTTAATGTTATTATAGAACCATCATGCATTTTAATCCGGACACTACCAACTCCAAAAATTTTACAAGAAAAATCATTTCCCATAAAAAAAACACCATCATCAATAGATTGGTAAGTTAAGAACCAATTTCTATGAAGGCACATGTGGCTGGATGCACCAGAATCTAACAACCAATGCTGTTGTTGATGTGAAATATCAAAAGTAGAAAATACCTCATCAACCATACCTAAACTGAAACTTGATCTTGTTTCAACTACATTAGCTTCCTTTTATTCTTTTGTGGAGTTCTCCTTGGATGCATTCTATCTTTTCCAGCATCCTTCTTGAGATGCCCAAATTTCCTATAGAACCAACATTTCTACTTAATCTTCTTTCCTTTTGACTTACACCTTGATGTACCCCTCTAATTTTTCCCTCTTTCTGTAGATCGACCTCCAACCACCATTTCTTCTGTTGTTGAGGTTTCTTTATCATATTTTTTCCTTATCTCCTCACACAACAAAGATCCCACAACAGTGTCAAAATCAATGGCATTTGTTGTGTTAAACCACACAGTTGCTACCATATGATCCCAAGACTTAGGCAATGAACACATTAGTGTAACCGCCTTGTCCTAATATTCGAACTTTACTTCCATATTAGTTGATTGACAAATCAGAGTATTGAAAACATTCAAGTGATCAAAATTTTTCATACCTTCTTTAATTCATAAGATGTACAACTGTCTCTTCAAGAAGATTATGTTTGACAAGTTCTTTGTCATATACAAACTCTCCAGTTTGGTCCACAAACCTCTTGTTGTCGTCTCTTCAGCGATGTTAAACAACACCTCATCTGCTAGACACAAATGAATAGTATTGAGGGCTCTTGCATCCTGATCCTCCCAGTCCTCGTCTGTCATGCTTGCCAATTTATTTGACCTTCTAGCCAAGGAATTTTGCAATCCTTGTTGCACAAGAATATCTTGCATCTTGAGCTTCCATAGCACAAATCTATTCTTACCACTGAAATTTTCAACCTCAAAATTGGAACTCTGCACTTTTTCCATTAGCAGAAACAACTCCAATGAAAAACCATTGCTTAGAAGAATAAGGCCGTTTTGTATGAAAAAAAAAATATAGTCACACCTTGAATGAGGCTAGCCTGCAACGATGTTCTACGATGATTAGTCAATCATCACACCTTATCGAACTATGGCCTGTGATGATTTCACACTTTGCACTATGTAGTGCCTACGACGATGTCACACTGTGTTTAAAGTGTTGTATGCGACGTGCACTATGCAGTTCCTACGACCATGTCGCACTATGAACTATGTAGTCCCTACGACGATTGCAAAATTTTGACAATTCTAAAAGTGTGCATGCGATTGTCTCACTTTTCCACAAGGACAACCCGCGGCAATGTAATAAAACCTGTCCTAGGTTGATCCGCTTCACTCGGCTCAGATAAACTTCTCTTCGATCCAGCGACCATATTCTCTTCTCCTTCGCTCTTTGATCCTTCAACTCTAAGATCTGATACCACTTGTTGGGAAGCAGAAGAAAAACGTAACATTAAAACCAGAGAATAAACAAGCAAGATCAAACACGCATTGAACCAAAGACAACAATCCCACAATTGACACATTGGTTTATGTGGAAACCCAATGAGGGAAAAAACCACGGGGAATGATTATCGGTCGTCTTATTTTTCAAGGGAGAATTTCAATAGCCTTCATAGGCATACAATCATCCTCTCCTCACACACACTCCGCTCTCCATATCGCATAATACTCTACCTCTATGGGTATGCTTGCATATCATGAATAGATCACATAGTTACATGAATAGTTCATAAATAGATTGCATGCATGTGCATGTGATTGCATGAGGAAATTCATTGGCATGTTTCCAACAATAAGATTGTTTCATATTTTCTTAACATAAAATTTATTGAGTTCATTAACCCTCAACTCGACCAATATGCACCATGTATGTTTTGTTGATTGTGTCCAGTTTGAATTATGTCCAGGTTGTTTGTTATTCTGTCTTGAAACATTTTAACAATATAGATTGAGCACTTAACCAATGTAAAAGATTTCAAGTTATGTTGTTTTAGCAGAGTTTTGCATCTTTGTTTCTTCTTCCTATGTTAGATTTGTTGATTCATCATTGAAGAAGCCTTGATATCATGTGCTAAATAAACAAAGTAAAAGTTGAGTCCAAAACACAATCCCTATACATATAATCTCAACAATCTTTCAAAAACAATAACAAACCTCTGACTATCTTACAGTGTCCTGCTTCCTCCAACTGCCTCATAACCACTTCCTAGCTACAGTCTGATTTTTTTGTGAATCAATTTGGACACCTTTGCATAGAAATATAGATTTTCAAATCCTTGCTAAGGTGCTTATTTTGCAAACTAAATGCATATAATACACACAGTAAATGTTTCCTCGTAAATTACAAACTTGAATGTTCCTTTGTAGACCAACGTTACCTAATGAGAAATATTGAACACAAGCAATTAGACTATTTGTGAACTCCTATTGTCCAATATATGTGTATAGCGTAGCACCTACATAGTGTCTTTGTACCAGCGCTTTCTATTACCTGTGTTGGGATTTGGTAACAACGAATTCCTTAGAGGGTGGAATTGGATCCTATTATTCTGCATTGGTTACAACCAAATAGACCAAGTTAGAATATGGATAGGGATTGCATTTAATAATCAGTTTCTTGTAAATGTATATAAATACATGTAAGCCCGTAGAGGAAAGAGTGTGAGAGACAAAGTGAGAACATTCTAGTCTGTTGTAATCTGCTTGATCTGAATAATAAGACAACCGATGCCTATGCTTGGTGGACGTATCCCAATGTTTGAGTGAACCACGTGAAATCCCTATGTTTCTTATATATGTGTGATTTTTAATTATCATATGTGAATTGTGTTTTCCACATTTGCAATTCTAATAAAATGTATCAGAGATGGTTGGAGGAGAGGTGTCAAGGGCGTCAAATTTCGGAGGAGGAGCAACATCTATGTGAGATGCATCGAGTTCAACATCGCCGCAGGTCCCTCCTCTCGAAGGGTGTGACGTCTTATTAACTAGACTTCTCCTGCGATTAAAATCCTCAAATTGTCGCATTCCATCTATGTGGTATAGTGCGTTGACTCTTGAAGATCGCCACACTCCAACTATATCGTGAGGTGCGATGACTCCCTAAAACATTAGCATATGTTTTTCGTTCTCATGAAAAAGTAAAGGTATGAATTAAATGATGAATGCACTTAATTAAAGGTATGGAGATGGAGTTGTAACATGGTATGGTGTGAATACATTATACATGGTGGAGGAATTAATTAAAAAGTGTGTCAATTCACATGGGTGAGTTAAAGTAAAAAAAGGGTTTTTTTAATGAAATAAAGGTATAAAGTGAAAAAAGTTAAGGTGGAGGAATTATAAAGGTTTTTTATTAAAAATGTAAATTTCTTTAGTAAAAGGTTTTCTTTATTAAACTCTTTTTTATTAAACCTTGTGAAGTTATTCCTCCACATTATTTTTTAAAGGGCCTTGGTTATTATAAGAAGTGATTTGGACATTAGGAGATTTTGTGCTAATGGCTAAGATGCAAAGTTTGAAGTTTGAAGTTAAAAAGTTTAGCAGTAAAAGAAAATTTGAGCTCTAGAAGCTCAAGATGTGAGATTTACTGGTGCAACAAGGGTTGCAAAAAGTATTGGAAGGCAAGTCAAAGAAACCAACAGCCGTGACAAATGAGTAATGGGAAGATTTGGATGCAAAATATCTTAGTACCATTCGTTTATGTCTGGCAGATGATGTTTTGTTTAATATCGTAGGAGAGGATGCAACATCGGGCTTATGGAGCAAGTTGGAAAGTCTATATATGAGGAAGTCCTTGACGAGAAGAATCTACTTGAAGAGACAATTGTACAGTTTGCAGATGAAATAAGGTACAAAATTTGTTGACCATTTAAATACCTTCAATACTCTTATAGTTCAATTGACTAATATGGAAATTAAATTTGAAGATGAAGATAAGGATATTACACTATTGTGTTCGTTCCCTGAGTCTTGGGATAATCTAGTTACCTCTATTAGCTTTAGCTCAAAAGATGTTTTAGATTATGACTCTCTCGTGGGAGCTTTGTTGGCTTAGGAGATGAGGAGAAAATATAGTAAAGAAACCTCAACTTCAGAGGCGATGTTGGTTAGAGGTCGAACTAAAGAGAAGAATGAGAGAATTTTTTCTTGATCTAAGTTAAGACACAGAAAGGGTAAAGAAAAATGTTGGTACTGTGGAAAAACATGACATCTCAAGAAAAATTGCTGGAAGAGAAATGAATCTGAGGAAAACTCTACTAAGGAAGCAAATTTGGTTATAACAGATTCAAGTATGATTGATCAAGTTTTAGTTGTTTCCATTAATTTACATTATCAAGAAGAATGGTAGTTAGATTCAGGTGCCACCCACCACATGTGCTCACATAGAAATTGGTTCATTTCTTACCAATGTGTTGATGAGGGTGTAGTGTTTATGGGAGATGGTATTCCCTATAAAATTGTTCGGGTTGGCGGTATTAGAATCAGAATGTTCGATGGCATTGTTAGGGAATTAATGGATGTTATATATGTACCTGAGCTTAAATGAAATTTGATTTCATTGGGAGTGTTAGATTCTTGTGGATATAAGTATAGAGGTCAAGGTGGAGCACTCACATTGTCAAAAGGTAGTTTATTAGTGATGAAGGCAACAAAGGTTGATAACCTTTATAAGCTGGAAGGGAGTACTGAAGTATCATATGGAGTGAAAAATGTATCTTCTTGTTTATGGAAGAAGAATCAAGGTCATAATAGCAAGAAATAATTGCAGGCACTGGTAAGCGGTAAATCATTTGCAGACTTAAAGTCTTTGTTTCTGAATTCCTGCTTGTTTTATATCTTTGCAAGTTATGATGGTGGTATAAAGGGATGTTGTGTGTGGGATCCTACTTCTCACAAGGTCATCATTGACAGAGAAATAGTATGTATGGAACAACCAAAAGGGTTGATTCAAGGTCGCAATGGTAAGTTTGTTTGCATGCTATATAATTCATTGTATGGCCTATTGGTACCCAAGAAAATATACAAGAGGTTTGAATCCTTCATAGTGAGTTAGAATTTTTCAAAGGTTAGGAATGAATATACAGTCTATAGTACATTCACAGTGTTGATGTTATTTGTTGATGATATGCTCGATGCAAGATGAAGCATAGATAAAATTAGTAAGAAAATGACTTAGGTGCACAAGACAATTCAAATGAGGGATCAAGGAGCGGCAAAACAAATTATGGGCATGGAAGTATACAGAGATGGTAATGGTAAGCTATGGTTGGAGTTCAGTATGAACATTGTAAAACCAGTCTTTATCCCTCTTCTTTCCATTATAATTGTTCTTCAAGCATAGGGCATGTCTATAAAGAAGACAAAGTTATGTCTCATGTAAGTTCAGTAGGAGGTCTGTTGTATGTGATGAAATGGTTAAATATAGATGTTTCACATGCTAATGACGTTTTCAGAGACGTGACATATTCAGGTGTTGTAGTGAAATGGGTGCTTTAGCGTTTGAAAAGCACAAATGTCACCTATAATGGTTACACTGAAATGGTTCGTGATAATTGTAATGTATATTGTAATACAAGTGTTTTGTATAGGACGAGATCTATCATTAAATATTTTTCACAACAAAGTTATGGAAGACATGTTGGAGGTGGAGTGACCCCTCAGGAAATCCAAACTCGTGCAAGTCACATAGGCGAGATCACAAAACTGGTTTTATTAGAGAAGATACAGTGGTGCTTGGCTTCTCTTGGCTTGTAGAAAAGGTGATGAACAAAAGGAAGGAGCAAGGTATCAGGTTAATTGTTGTCAAGGTGGATATTGTTGGGATTTGGTGACAACGAATTCCTCAAAGGGTGGATTTGGATCATATTATTCTGTGTTTTTTACAACCAAATATACCAAGTTAGAATATGGATAGGGATTGCATTTAATAATCAGTTTCTTATAAATGTATATAAATACATGTAAGCCCATAGAGCCAAGAGTGTGAGAGACAGAGTGAGAACTTGCAAGTCTGTTGTAATCTCCTTGATCTGAATAATAAGATAATTGATGCCTATGCTTGGTGGATGTAGCCCAACTTTTGGGTGAACCATGTGAAATCCGTGTGTTTCTTATCTGTGTGTGATTGTTAATTATTATATGTGAAATGTTTTTTCCATATTTTCAATTCTAACAACCTGGATGTGGATTTTCTTTTACTATATTTGTTATAGAAAAAAGTTATACAAGAACTACTTTAGATTTCCTCACAATGTAGAAGATTTTTGTGGCTTAAGGAACTGGTTTGTTTGTTTGTTACCACACAAAATATATCATTGTGCCAAAATTATGTTGACACCTCTTCAACCTACCTGCATCTATCAACGGTAAGGGAATATGTCCAACAATGTCAATTTGTGAATTCTGAACTACTCGAGGGTAACCCGAGATGAAACTAAATAATAGATACACAACAAACCTATAAATTTGAACTCTACTACAGATTTTCTTGTCCAAACACTGCAATGATATCCTCGAGAAAATTAGTTAAAATACTTTAGAATTCTCGTATATACTATTTCATTTTATGCCCTCATTTTTCTACATTTATTGGAATAAGATTGACACTAAGCATGTATTTTCCACGAAGGATTTTGGCAAATGGGCACACTTCTTCATTTTTTTGTGGGGAGAACCGCTCTGTATTTTTACGTCGAAAGGTATACATCTATTGACAATGAGCACAATTAATCATCTTTTAATCTAAAATTCTAATCTGATGTTTAACAATTGAAGATGCTAGCATATTCTTAGTCATCCTCCCAAATCAGTGAATGTGATTTACTCTTCATAACTTTCTTGTATTTCTGAATGCATCCCTTAACCTGTTTACTTTTTAACATTCACCTAATCATATTAAGAAATTACTGTAGCACTATATGATTGTCACGTTTAAATGATTAACCTTTCAAATTACCATTTAGATTAACCTTTCAAATTGCCATTTAGATTAACCTTTCAGATTACCACATTTCATTTTCTGTCTACCTGTGCATTTCATTTTCTGTTTTTCCTCACTTATCTGCGCATTTCATTTTCACCACGGATTTCAGTTGTCCGCCCATTCTCTACCGCCGATTTCCTTAGTTGTCCCCGTGTTTTCTACAATTAAAACATCGCATGGGTTTAGACTCCCTAGCATCAGTCTGATCACCAGAAAGCTCGACCTTGGTTGTCTGATCAGTGCTAGGCGTTGCTTTTACTTTGACCTTAGTTGCCTGATCATTGGCAGGCATTTCTTTTTCTTTGAGATCCACAAGATGGTCTTTATAACGCTTTGAGAACATATTCTCCATTGTGGAGATTGCAAAAAATCCACACCCTTTAATTTACATCTGCTCGACCTTGGTGGTCTGATCATTGGTAGGCGTTGCTTTTACTTCAACCTTGGTGGTCTGATCATTGGCAGGCGTTGCTTTTACTTCCAGTTCTAACAGATGGTCTTTATAACACTTTCAACACATATTCTCCATGGCTGAGTTTCCAAAAAATCCACACCCTTTAATGCACGTCTGAGGCTTTGATTGATCATGACTGTCTGAATCCATCCTTTCACTCGATTATTCAACTCTACTCTGCAATGTGTAATTGGGCTCTACGCACGGTGTGGAAAATTAATATTCAACTCCTTGGGTGGAAGGATACTCAATCAATGCCTATATGTATATACTCAATCAACGTCTATATACTCTGAGGAGAAATCTGGCAAGCACGACTGTTGACATTTAATTCAACGAATGAAATTTATTCAAAAAGCAGCCGACATTAACAACTTGCTTGGATTTAATATAATTCCGCAATTTCTCAATGCAAAGTCCAAGTTCGATTCTTCAAGGAAAAGTATATAAATAAGTCCAAGTTCGATTCTTCAAGGAAAAGTATACAAATATTTGCATATTTACTCACTGATACAGATGCGTCAAAAGTTTTGTGCATGATTTGTAAATAGGTTTTTTTTAATAATAAATATTAAATGGATAGCCCAGATTTAATAAAGTCAAAACATTCTTGGTCCTCGTGAGATTTAAATAAAGACCTAAAACATTAATGGTTCTCTTTTTATGAGATTTAAATCAAAACCTACCTTTATCATTTTAATAGAAAAATTGTGGCCAAATGTTCTCAAGATCTTTAGATAAGTTGAATAATTATGAAGTGGTTTTGCTATGATTAATTATCAGGTGGTTTGGTTTTTGTCATATATTACTAACATTTTTATGCAAAATTAAAAGAAAATATAATGTATAATATATCCATGAAGATGCTGGCATATTCTTAGTCATCCTCCCAAATCAATGAATGTGATTTCTTCTTCACAACTTCCTTGTATTTTGAAATGCATCCGTTAACCTATTTACCTTTTAACATTTACCTAATCATTTAATAAATTATTGTAGCACTATATGATTGCCACGTTTAAATGATTAAACTTTGGATTTAGCACGCTGGCTGTGCTAGCTGTAGACGTTCATTTTTTGGTTGTGCGTTTCATTTTTTGGCTATGCATTTCATTTTCTGTCTGTGCCTTTCGGCGTTAATCAGCCACGATTTTGAGTGGTTGTGCTAGTACTACTACTGTTTGGAAATCTAGTTGTCAACTATCTTCCTCCATGCAAAAAATGACGTTTTCATCACCTTGTAAACCTGGCGCTTTATCTCAGCGTTTACCACCGACTATGTCTAATGTCTCTTGGTTTAGATGGTGATAACATATAGAATAGAAGAAATATTTTTAGTGATTTGAAGATAGGGATGATCTTTGAGGAAGAAAAGAATAGAGAAGAAAAATAGGAAACAGTGATGGAGAAAGGAAAGAAAGGAGAAGGGGGATAATAGAGAAGAAGAGACTTAGAAGAGGAGGAGACAATTCCAACCTGTTAGAAGAGGAGGAGAAAATTCCAGCATGTGAGTGAGTAGAACTATTAGACATTGTTGGATAGAGTAGTGTAATTATTATAACAAAGTTTTAAAAGGGAGTAGAAAAATACAGAATGGGTGAAAAAAAGGAGAAGACAAATAAGAAGAGAAAGAAGTGGAAAGGAGCTCAAGAATCAGAGAGGGGAGGGGAGGGGAGATGTGCATCAATAACTCAAGGATACATAAGTTTATGTTTTCCTTTTTTGTTAATGTTTTTGGAACTATTTGTTACATCACTAACTGAAACCTCAATTACTCAATTTGGTATTTGAAGAAAATAATAATTCATCCAAGAGTTAGTAAAAGTAGATGAAAGATCATTGAGACACTTAGGCATATGAATTTATGAAATTGGTAGTTATGTAGGTACCATTGATTGTGTGGAATGACTTTTTCCTTTATATGCTTGTGTTTTTTGTGTTTCCAATTTGTCTTCTAGCCATGTGTGGGTTTATTTTAATTAGCCTATATTCTAGGAAGAAAATTTGTATTTCTAAAAGGTTGAAAACTCCTAGTTTGTATTGAAATTTGTGGGTGCTTCCTGATTTTGTTTCATTCTTTCACTGTTGAATTGGTAGATAGGTGGTTATAGTTTTCCCACTACATTAGTATATGCATGTTTTTCTAATTTTGATCATATTCATCCTTATAGTATGACAAAATTTGTTGCAAAGTGATCATTATAGTTTATAGGTTAAAATGGAGCCTATATATTATATGAATATGGTTTGTGAGAGGCTACAAATATGAAGAATTTTCTTTGTAGATTTCAAATGTATTACACTTCAAAGTCACTATTGTGATCATTCACATCTTGTTGTCAAAAAAAAATCCATATTGGAAGATTTATGTGCATTGGTGTTTTCATTGGAATTATTCATATTTAGACCTCTCTCTATGAGTATATTGACCACTCGATAGGGTGACATTGAGATTCTGAAGAAGAACATCCCTCTATGCTACTATAAAAGATAGACAAGTTTATGCTCCTTTGGAAACGAAATCCTAGACTTTTTTATTGTTGAACGATATAAAAGAGAGTTTTATTTCTTAAAGCTTGAGAAAGGGCCATGAGGGATCTAAGTGAGCAGTTCCTTTAAGAATCATATCCATATGAAAAGTGGGTCTGTTGAAAGAAAGGGAATCCAAATTTTACATGGCTATTATTTTCATACTATGTGAGAGTATTTTTTTTTATTCCCATGATCCAAATCTCAATGAGATTCTTTGTAAGATACAATTATTGATAAAGCGATAGGTTTCAACAACCTTTGGAAAGTCATCCAAAACCACAGAGATAGATATTATTTTACATATGTTCTTCTTGGGTATTATGTCAAGCATTCATGGCAATTTCATGCATTTAGGTAAGTGACTTCATGCTACTCTGTGTAACAATTGTTCATTTTGTTTGAAATTTACTATCGAGATAAAATTGACATTATATTTTAGAATGAGACCAAATTAGAATCAACATTGATTTTTTCCCCTTTCCACACATATCCTCACTTGATGTGACATGATGAGGATAAGGAAGAGCCCAAAATATTATTTTCATTCCGAAAGATTTGTGACTTCAAATTAAAATGTTTATCAAATTTGACCAAAACATACAAATTCTTGAGAAGGATGGATGACATGTTATTAGAATGTGTCTTAACTTGCCATGAATAGCTCATTTAGGTTTTATCACTCTCCATATGAAAGAAAAT
The DNA here is from genome assembly GCA_010110895.2 of Picea sitchensis. Taxonomy (NCBI): domain Eukaryota; kingdom Viridiplantae; phylum Streptophyta; class Pinopsida; order Pinales; family Pinaceae; genus Picea; species Picea sitchensis. The sequence continues at coordinate 144,507 of SNQJ01S0025947.1, forward strand.
ACAATGATCTCTTCAAGCGAGACCTTCCAAACTTGAGATATTCTTTTAATGTTTTGAAATATCCTATCCATGGAGGTATCAAGAGTTATATCCAAATGGAATTTAGAAATTTTATTGACTGCATTTCAGTAATTTTGAATATCAAGGTAACAATAAATGAGTTTTTCTACATAGAAGGCCCTTGTACAATGATTATATCCTTTTCGTAAGATAAATCATGTAGGAAGGATGATATCTACCCTTTAGAGGTAGTTATTTCCATGCATAGTAAACAAAATTCTCCACTAAGATATAAACATAAGTCACCAAGTTGCATGATATATCCTTTCAGTCCCTAATTTTTAAATAAAACAATATTTTTTATTGGAACATTAAGTTATACTGGTTCATCAAATTTTTGGATGTTCTAAAAATAGTTAGTTGATAGTTGACAATTGATTATGAAAGTCAACTAAATGGTTTACTAAGGGATCAATTAGATGGTCGACTATGAATTACGCTAGTTTTATAGTTATAAAAAAGAAATCAATTGGTCCATAGATATAGGTAGAAATGAAGGAGTTTGTTATAATGTTCCCTCACTAATCTCTATGGACCTCCTCTTCCTCACTTCAAGAGTGTTAGTTACATCTTGGTGCTATGTAAGATGGCCTAATGGGTTGATATATGTGAGTGTAAATAAGAATGTATAATATGTATTGTGTATGGAAATAATTTTGTTTCTTACACTCTTATCTATGTTGGGGTATGCTCATTTTTACTTAGGTGTTGTAACGATGTATTTATACACCAACTCTCTCCTAAAATATGAGATCTCTTTATAGTTCTCTAATTCTCCAACATGGTATTAGATCTAGTTGTTTGAAATATAGTCTATTCTCTCTAAGTTCTTTGGAGGATATCCATTATACATTCTTCTAACAAGTCATATCTATTTGGTGGATTAAATCATTGTTTCTATGTGTAAACTAAATCTAGGATAAAATATGTAGATTATTATAATGAGTTCCAAGAAAGATATTTTGGTTCTAATGAATACAATTATGGGATATGGGCACAATGTATGGAAAAATTGTTGATGAGTAAAACACAATGACAGTTTGTGAAAATTGTAGCTTTATATTTAAACGATGACCAACAAAAATGTCATTGATGAGAATAAGGATGAGGTTCTAGGAATCATAACAACCTACATTTATAGGGATATTTGCTTTCATATAAGTAGGATCGACTATTCGAATGTTGTTTTTAAGAAGCTAAGTAATCCATTTGATAAAACCTATGAAATGCAAGTTATGCAGATTGAGAAAGAGTTGATTTCTTTGAATCCTCTATTTCTTCAGAAAATTGAAGACTACTTTGAATGTGGGAAGGAACTTTAGTCAAAATTGGGTGAATGAGGAAAGTATTTTCCCAATAAATATAGTTATCTCATAGATTTGATCTGAAACAATTTGAAGGAACCTTGTTCTAGGGAATTCACTCCTATCACTAGATCTAGGATTCATGTGTGTGAGGGTTAGAATATCACTAATGGTTCTCTATATAATTTCCCTAGATAAATATCTTATCACATGATATGGAAAAGGAGGAGGAGAGATACATACCCTTCTTAATATTGGTCGATGTAGATCCATATGAGTAGCTCCAATCCCATATTTATTTTTAGATCTAGATATAATCAAGTAATCAAACCTTTCTCCAATCCAATGTATGCATTTCAAGGGATATATCAATCTAAATTTATTTTAAATTAAACAACCCAATACCAATTCCTAGATATAAATACAATAAGCATGTGCAAGAACAACAAAAATTAATTGTGAGGGGGGGGGGAGACAGATCCATATTAAAACAAACATGAAATATGTGTTACAAAAACATGAACACTCGATCAATCGTTGTAGCATCACCATCACTTGAATTTTGGTCCCTCCATCCTTAGCGACATGTATAGAATCACTCCTTAAGATATGAATCTTTCTCTCTCACCATGGTAAGTAGATCCAACTAGATCCACTAGGCCCAAACTCAAGGAAATATCTCACCAAAATATTCAAGGAAACTATCTCTCAAGCTAGGACAACAAGGACCAAAATAATGCTACAAATATCTATCCCAATATTGGCATAAGGGTTCTAGATCTGAAGGTAAAAGTCATCAATATCACCATAAACATCTCTTTCATAAGACAAATTATATCCCACATTAGTTGGAAAGAGATACCATGGTCCTTCAAGTGCATGTTTCAGGATATGGCATGGGGATTGCACTTACATAATTTTTAGAACCATTTTTTGGAATATTTCAAAATAAGGATTTTTAAAATTTACTCTTAGGGATAATTCCAAAAAAAGTATTTTTAAAGTTAAATTGGGCTTGAAAAAGTTCTCCTTCATGGAATTTATAATGATAATGGCTCCACTCTACTCAAATAATTTGGAGGATCAATTTTGAGTGTAACAAGATTCCCCCTAATATGTGAGGGACAAAATACATTATAAAACCATAGAAGTGATAAGGTGAACTGAGGAGTCTTGTAGATATATATTTAGGAAAGTGTATGCAAAAAAAAATACTCAAAATATCAAAAATTTATCTTCCTTCAGAAAAGGATACCCATGCTTTGGTGAAAAAAAGCATAACCATAAAATCCAGTACATTATGGATCCATGAGCATATAAAAGGAAAGAACATGTCCATGCAAGAATACACAATGGATCTATGTCAATTATAATAGTGTAACCATGAAAAAAATACACAATGTATCTATAACTCAAAACACGTCAAAAGAACAACTATATCGATGAAAAACTAGATCTTCCTTAATAAACTAGTACAATATAGAAGGTTGTTATAAGAGAATAAAATTGATTGGAAGTAGAAAGAAAAATCCCACAACCCAAGGTATTCAAACATAACCTACCATAAGTTTGAATCTACATTATGTGAATAAATGCACTAAATTCGAACATGGAAGAAAACATATAGTCATTGGTCATTGAGGTATGCTATTTATAGATGTGAGGTAACCCACCAATAATGATAATGGGAACCAAGGAACCAAAACACTTTTTAACCAATGTGAATAAATGTTATAATTTCAAACACTAGTAGAATGAACTGATCGGGTGTCCTTTAGGCATACCCACTAGAAATCATGAGGGAAATCGCCACTAATGAATGAAATCCCAAGGGTATTGTAAAAGTCTATAATTCGGCCTCCCATAATAAAGTGTTTCCATCGATAGGAGAAGAGTCATCAATGAGAAGGTAGTGATAAATCCTTCCAAAGTAACATAAGATACAAGCATTGAAGATGATAATGAACTAACCACAACTTGATGCAAGGAATGACCAATATGAATAGTTAATACATCTTATTAATGGATGAAATAGAATAAAAATTCTTTGAATGCTAGCATGACACAATAATGAACTAGGCAAGAATTCACACCAAAATAAATTAGTGATATGAACTGACAATGTAACATGAATTGAAGGTTCTCCATAATGATTCCAAGCGTAAGCAACTAAAGGAGTAAGAAATTAAAAATTATGGTCAAGATCATAAGATAAGACTAAATCCAAACTATAGAGAAGGAATTTAAAATAGGATTTGTTCAAGGGTGACAATAATTGACTATTGCCACAAAAATTAACTATATATATTTTGATTCTCCCCCGCTAGACCCTCTCCTTTTTTAAAAATTATATTTATTATATTATAAATCTCAAAAAAGAATAAAAGTGTTCTATAATATAGTGGAGGCGATAAGTCTCGATAATAAAACAACAAATTTTCGATAAGTGTCGCTAATCAAACAACAAACTTTCTCGCACAAGGAACATACCATTGTAAACAAAAGTCAAGTAGCAAAATGCAGGGTATAGACATTCATACATTTGTCTCCCCCAAGGATAAATGAAGTGGAACACATAATAAATGGATTAAAATGAAATAGTGACATATTAAAAATGAAAAATTGAGTAAGCATGTGACTAGAAACTGCAACAAGTCATTATACACAAAAATGAAAGAAAGTATAAGAAGTACAAATGCAAATCACAACGTACAGGGAGACCACTAGGAAACTAGATAAAAAATATATGAGGAAGAAGCCTGAAGGGTTGAAACTAAAATTAATGATAGGACTAATCGGTACTCCATGCCTATGAGAAAAAATTAGCATGGGCACCAAACAATAGTCAAGAGTCTTAACTAGAGTATCCCATGAAAAGGTAGGCACTACCACACAAAATTGTGATGAATGAATAATTAAGAAGGGTTTGTCATCTCAAATTGGTGGGGTTGATCCTTAGGAAATTCAAGAAAAAATAAGTATGTAATGAAAATGTGCATGGAAAAAACCTATCCTTATATGATAGTCAAATAATTTTACCTCAAAAATTTGACCATTTTTGTCATTGACCAAGCCACGATAAACAACATAAATAAACTTGTGATTCTCAAAAGCACTCTATAAACATCAATTAGAGGAAAAATAAAGATTACATCGAAGAAATGGACTTCAAATGTACTTACAATGCAAAAATTATAGTAAACAACCTACATATATATCATAAAATGAAAACATTAAATGAGTTTACCATTCATTTTTGAGCCATAGCACTGTAGCCAATTTGACTATCCAATGTATGATAACTATGAATTGAAACCCATCATAAAATAAAACAAAAATTCAATCAAACATTTATACAACATGCACAAGGGAATCATAATACATTACTTCCTATGCATATTACCTCTTCAAATATAGCACATTGCAAGGATAATCCAAAGGGTCCCTTCATAGTCAACCAACCCATAAGTTCCTTTCTTGAGGAAACATTTCATAATGTAAGTTTTGAACCACATTGAATCAAATTTACCTTCTCCCAATTTCTGAATGTGTGAATACTTCACTTCTAGTCCATTGAGCCCCTTAGATAATAAATCATAGGCTCCTAGCATGACTTATATTCTTGAACCAAAACTATACCAATGGTTGATTTTAATGCCACAAGATATAAAAATAAGTGCCCACTATAGTTAGATGGAATCAATAGTCGGGGTGACATATACACTTGTGTCAAATCATGAACAAAATGTTTTGCATGGTCACATTGATAGCCTACTCTGAGAAATAGAGTGAAATTCATGAGAAAAGTTGTTGAAGGAAAATGAAAACAATATTCAGGTTAGCCTCCAACTTTACCTCGGGTTGTGTTGGTGTAGTTTTCACATACAATGCATAGTACATCATCAAAGTAGCATGTTCATGGGTTGAGAATTTAAATTCAAGATGAGGGGTTAAACACTCTTATTTTAATTCCTTGGCCCATCACCTATTCTATACAAAGGGACCTATTATTTAATATAAATACACACTTGAATTTTCCCTTTTGTATATGTTTGGGTATATTTGTTTGAGTATATTTGATATATGTTTGAGTATATTTGTTGTTAAATATTAAATCAAGCATTCCATATTGGAGATATTTAGTCTTAATGGCCTAATAGCTACTTCTGTGGAAGTGATCCAAGGGAGGTTCAATATGTGAGATGATGGTTTGATCTATAGTGTTCTTATAAATGTAACAATAACTACACAATTGTTTATTGTGAGAAGGAAAACCACCATTACAAAAGAGTGAGGAACAATCAATATGATGCAAAGATCATAGCCTACAATAGTATAGAGTTGGTTCTATAGTTTTTTCTTGTGGAAGCAATGTGAAGAAGATATACATGGTGAATGAGTAATAGTGCAGATAAGAAGGATATTATAATCACAAATATTTTCTAGTTTCATATGAGGAGCCTTAACAAATGTATGAAAAAAGAAAAGGTAAACAACTTTGCCCCTTACCTTGTTTATGATTGCATCTATATGATAATAGTTTTATAGACAAAATGCTAGTGCTAAGAAGACAAGGTCAAGGTAATAATAATTCACTATGAAAGGTTTCAAGAAACATTGTTGGTTCGTGGTCAGAAGTATAAAACATGTATGTAAATATTCTTCATAATATCAATGTAAAGAATCTATAGGGATTGTTGCTTGCTGGATTTTTATCAAGTGAGTTTTAGATCTTCTTAATCAATCTTCTTCCAACATTTTTCAAAGAAAGATAAATGATTTATAGTGGACTAATTCAACAAATCATGTTTCATAAACATGGTTGTGGCTGACATCCATTCCTTATTTATCATGTTACAATAAAGGTGCACTATAATAGAATTGGTACAAACCAATCACTTCTAACAACATTTCCAAAGCTGAAGTTGTCAAGGAATCGTTCTTGATTTTTTTTGGATATTACTACCACCTAGTTCCAAAATTCAATTGAGTTACTTCGAAAGTAGAGGATATCTAGTTATTTAGTGGGCCTACATAATTCATACATGATATTAGCATGCATCTATTATAGGGTGTTTTCAAAATGAAGATCTTAGAGTTCATTTCATTGGAAATCATGAAAACGGAGACAACATACTTTCATATGCTAAAAATGACTAATTGACGAGATATGGATTGTTCCTGACTTTCTAAAATTCAATGGTATCTATCTATGGTACAAGCTATTTTTATTGGTGGTTGATGTCAGTTTCATATTGTGGAAATTGCACTGAGAAGTTGTTTGATTATTTGTGTTTCATAAGTAATGATTATGATCCACCATGTCAAAATCACCCACTTCCTATAACTCACCATGATTGTGACCATCAAGCATGAACCACAATGTGTCACTTCTCTCCATGTAGAATAGAGAAAGAAAGATGGCCACCCAAGCGAACCAATTAGTTGGAAAGAGTAAGAAGGTAATTTTTGGTTATTTTAGGCCATTTATCCCATAGAAAAATATAAAAGAAAAGTTCTATTTTATTGTGGAAATTGTATAATATAAAAATACAGTTATTATGGAAATTAAATATTACATTGAAAAAATAAAAGGGGGCAATGGAATGATTGAAGAAGAAAATGTTTATATATGGTATCTTTTGATAGTATCTTTTCTAGTATGGTCTAGCCATATCTCACAAAAGAGTGTTTGTTATATGGAGTGTAGCTAGGATTCCATGATTTTACCTTCCAAAGATTTCTATCAAGATATCCTTCAAATATTTGAAATATTAATTTTGCAAACATTCCTTGAGAATATTGCTTTCTCGTTGTATTATTTATTCAGAATAAAATGTTACATGCCTAACCTTGGTCTACACCTTAGACACAATCAACATCATACCTTATTGCTTTACAAAAGAAAAACCTTGTAGCCAATTTGGCTTACATCTACATGACTAACAACCTCTAAAATGATTTCTCTAAAGATTAACTAAATATTCTATGATTAACTTCTACAACATTACAAAAATCCCTATTTATAGGATTTAAAGTAGGAAAAACCCTAAAGAAAGGTTCCCAAAAATGGTTACAGATGCATGTAGAGCATTGGATACAAATCCTGTGAATCTTGGGAATTTTTTACATTTGACTACAAGCTCAGTTTATCAATAGACCTTCGTTCGGTATTCATTCGATTTCCACAGGAACTCTTGTCGACCTCTTGTTGCTTGTCTTATTTGACTTGCTATCAATTACTTCGAATTTGACTTTACCCTATCAATCCACCTCGACTTTTAACTTTTCACTGAAAATAATATAACAACCTATCATTCTCCCACTTGTTGTCTTCTTTGTTGAAACCAATATATTCTTGAACTTTCATTCACAGAACCATGGAAACAATGCCCATTTCCTCTCTACTCCAAGAAAACTTCACAACACTCACAGACTTGGTCAAATATTCTATTATGTTTTCTAACGTGTCTACTTTCTCCATCAACACCTTGTTTCTTTCCACCATGTCTCACATGAAATGGTATTGTAAATCAATATTATTAGTCTTGGAATGATAAGATGGGTTCATTTTCAAAAATATTGCACTTTGGATTTCACAACTTATCTTCATATCTCTCTTCTCAAACTTGATTCCTAAACATAACCTTTGCAACCATACTACTTCTTTGCTTCCATGAGTGGATGCCATGTATTCATCTTCTGTTGTTGACAAGGGTACAATGACTTGTCGCTTACTCATCCAACTGATTTCTCCACCAAACATTTGTAACACATATCCATTGGTCGACCTTCATCGATCCATATCTCCATCCTAGTCGACATTGACAAAGCGATGTACATTTACTTCATTGTCACCTTCAGGTTTTCCTCGGTAGAATATAACATAGTCTTTTGTGTCACACAAATACCTAGATACTCTTTTTATATCTTTCCAGTGCTCCTTTCCTGGTGTCAACATGTATATTCTTAATACTCCCACTACATGGGAAATGTATTTTCGAGTGCATACCATATAATACACTAGAATACCAACAAAACTTGCATAAGCAACATGTGCCATATCCTTTTTTTCTTCTGATGTCTTTGGACACTGTTCAATAGTTAGCCTTGCTCCCACAAGAATTGGCACCTTCATAGGTTTTCAATCATGCATGTTGAATCGTTTTAGAACTATTTCAATATGCTTCTTCTTATTTGAACAAAGCTTTCTATCTTCTCAATCTTTCTTAATATACATTCCTAGAATGAAGTTTGTTGCACCGATATCCTTCATGTTGAACTTGGAGGATAGTTGCTTCTTCAGCTCCTTTATTGTGTTCATGATGTTTCCAATCATCAACATGTCATCGAAATCCAATGCTACATATATGAAATTCCCACCTTCTTTTTTGGAATATACACAGTGATCAACTTTGCTTCTCACAAATCCCAAACTAAGGATGTATGTGTTAAAATTTTGGTACCACATCCTCAGTGATTTCTTTAAACCATAGAGGGATCTTTTCAATTTGGACACCAAATATTTCTTTCCCCTTACTACAAATCCTTCAGGTTGTTTCATGTATATTTCTTCTTCCAGGTCCCCATGTAGGAACATTGTCTTCACATCCATATGTTCTATTTACAAATCAAATGTTGCAGCCAGAGACATTAGTACTCTAATGGAAGTTAATTTTTCAACAGTGGAAAAAATCTCAACGAAATTGACTCCTTTGACTTGGGAATATCCTTTCACTAACATTTGAGCTTTGAATTTCCTGACTTGACCTACTGATCCATGTGGATATTGGTGGCCACCCACCTAATCCAACTGGCTCCTCTTGACAATGTTTAGTTCAGTACATTCTTTTGTACTTCTTTGTAATTATGGGTTCTACACTTTTGGGGATGTCTGAATCCCTACACATCTTCTAGGTGGAGACTAGTGGTCTCCCACTTAACACAACTATCATTTTTTGGGTATTTTCATGTCAGCACATCTTTTTGTACTTCCAGGGCCGTTTTGGGACACTAAATAGTGTTTTTTTGGCTTGTCACAGTCAAACTATAGACAAAGTCTAACTTTGACAGCGTAATGTGTATTTCTCGAAAATACCTTTCCAACGGGCTATCACATGCCGAAAACGAGGTCGTATGAAAACGTTACGACCCCAGAAAGTTGAGGTACCAACTTACTCATCAGGGCCCACATAACTTTTGGCATTTCATCTCCTAGGGTTAGCTTTTTGGATGTCTAGGGTTTTGGCATTCATGAGTAATGTTAAAAAGGCCTATGAAGCCTCATTGTAATCATTCTTCTCAGACAGAGGCACATAGAAGCCACATATCTTCTTAGAGATAACTACCACCATTCGAGCAAGTTGTTTTAGTTATCTAGTTTTACAGTTTCATCATATTTCATTTATTCAATATAAGATATTGTTCACTGGATATCTGTGTTTTAATCAATATCTCTCTGTTTATTGCATTCAGTATGTTAATCAGTTCATTGCGCTCCTAAATCCGGATCAGTAGTATCAAAGCAGTCTTCTCTTCCTTTATTTTTCTTCATGCATGTCCCCAACAAGATCTAGGTACAAGAAGTTGGGACTCGAACCATTCGATCCTTTGAAATATTAGTCATGTCGAGACCAAAAACAAACCATGGGGGACAAAAATAAAGATGATGGAGCAAGAGATACTTTTAAAATGTTGCTCGAGGAATCCCTTGCACAACAAAGGAATGAAATGATGGATAACTTTACATAGATCCTTTAGTGACTGTCCACAGGAGAAGCATATTCATCAAGCGACCATGAAACCTCCTTCAAGGTACATGCAAATTTTGATATTCCATTATTTGAAGGACCGATAGATGCGGATTTTGTAGATAAATGGTGGAATATTCTCGAAGGGTATTTTTCAGTCCATAATTTTTCCAATAGGGAAAATATTACTTTTTCACTCCTCAAGGTCATCCCCCGTGTTAAGGACTAGTGGGATACTTACTCTGATAAAAGGGCCATAGAGGAATCTGCAATATTTCTGGTCGCCCCTACATGGTATTCCTTCCAGGATTCCATTAAAGAACAATACTACCATGTTGTAAGCTATGAGGACCAGTACACCAGATGGACCACCCTGTGTCAGGAAAAGGACTAGAAAGTACCAGATTTCACCAATAGTTTCCATACCCTGGGAACAAAATTGGGTATCAAAGACTCTGAGTGACATTTGGTGCTCAAATATCATGGTTGTTTGCATATATACATTCAAACAAAAATGGATTTTCGAGACATTGTATCATTGGGTATAGCTTATAGATATGTTGTCAAGATCGAGAAGAAATTTAAGCAGAAGAGGTGAGAGTTTGTATCTGCAAACTCCTCATAGCTAAAGAAGGTCAAAGGAGTCCCCAACCCACACAACAAGGAATGGATCAAATATGACCACTCTCAGGAAAACCAGTCGAAGATGAAACACAAGAAAGGTAATGAGAATTCAAAGAAGGACATGAGAAAATGGTGTAAATACCATAAAATCGCTTGGCACAACACTGAAGAATGCCTCTCCAACCAGTCACTCATGGTCGAGCTAAAGGATCTATATTTAGAGGTCGATTCTTACTATGAATCAAAAACAAAAAGGAGGGCAATGAATTATCAATGTTGAATCCAGTGCCATTATCGCTACCACCAAAGTTTAGCCACACAAACCAGAAGAACTAGAGGAAGGGGAATTCCTCCTTCACTCACAGATGTGGGTAAAGGGGGCTCTGCTTCATTTCATTATCGATAGCGGAAGTTAGAAGAACATGATCTCAATAGAGGTCGTCAAGAGGCTAGACCTGCTCATGAAACCACACATGCAACCCTACACCATCGACTAGCTTCACCAAAGAAGAGATCTTTGTGTCAGTCAAAAATGTCATCTTCCCTATGACATCAAGCCTTTCAAAGATGAGGTATTGTGTGATATTTCTCCCCTTGAAATTTTTTATGTTATTTTAGGACAACCATATTTGTGGAAGCATCATGCTGTGTATGATTCTAGACCCCATAGTGCTATTATTACTTTGGGTAGACATTTGTACAGAATACCAGAGGTAGTGATGCCTACCGCTATTTCTTTAATATTGCTCCCCTTGAATTTTTTTATGTTATTTTAGGACAACCATATTTATGTAAGTGTCATGTTCTGTATGATTCTAGACCCTGTAGTGTTATTATTACTTTGGGTAGACAATTGTACAGAATACCATAGGTAGCGATGCCTACCGCTATTTCTTTAATCTCTGTTAAGAAATGAAATAAGGTCATTTCACATAACAGGAAGTTCATCTTCTTTGTGATCCATGCTAACAATAAGAAGAAGTTCATCGCCACATACATGGCCTCTACACCGATCCTCTCTTTGTAGTAGAAGTAAGTGCAGGGGATCATGGAATAGTATAGAGACATCTTCTCCTCACCCACCGAGGTACCTACGCACTGCCAAGTCAAGCATCCAATTGATCTAGCCTCTGGTGCACCTCTTCCTAATGAAATAGTCTATCATCACTCGTTGATGGAAAATGACAAAATCAAGTGTTAAATCCAAGAGATGCTTCAAAAGGGGCACATCAAACCCAACTCCTCCCCTTGCGAAAGCCCAATTGTATTGGTGCAAAAGAAGTACGGGACCTGGCAACTCTACATTTATTACAGAGAATTAAAAAAAATCACAATCATGAACGAGTACCCAATTCCTAGAATTGATGACCTTCTTGACCAAGTCAAGGGGGAAACGTTCTTCAACAAGATTGACCTAAAGAATGGCTACCACCAAGTTCCCGTCGAACCAACTGATGTATGGAAGACAACTTTCAAATCTAAATAAAGTCTCTTTGAATGGTTGGTCATTCCCTTTGGCTTAAAAAATGCACCAGCCACTTTCATGAGGTTGATGGATGATGTGTTGAGACATTTCACCAAATATTTTTTGGTGGTATATTTCAGTGACATCCTCATCTTCAACAGAACTTGGGAGGAGCACATGCAACATATTCAACAGGTTTTGAGCACTCTGCAAAAACATGAGATATATGCCAACTTGGAAAAATGATCCTTTGGCATGAACATGGTCCAATACTTGGGATACATTGTTGATGAGCATGGGGTACATGTTGATCCAATTAAGATCCAAGTCATTCATGACTAACCAGTCCCGACCACACTAACCAAGCTTCATTGCTTCTTGGGACTGGATAACTTCTATCGATGGTTCATGTTGGGATTCTTCCATATTGAATGGGCCCTTAGCCAAGTGACCATGGGAGGTGGAAGGGAAAAATTCATGTGGGGGAAGGAACAACAATGATAATTTGATGATATGAATCATCTTTTGTGCTCAACAACAATACTCTCCTTTCCTGATCTTCCACAACTGCTTGAGATTCAGATTGATGCATATGAATATGTTGTAGGCACAATTCTCACTCAACACGGTCATCCGATGGCATACCATAGTGAGACACTCTCAGATATTGTCTGGAAATACCCCTCCTATGACAAGGAAATGTATTCCATTGTACAAGCCTATCGTCAATGGAAACATTACATTCTAGGAAAGGAGACAATCATCCACACTGATAACAAGCCTTTGCAGTTCATAGAGACACATGGGAAGTTGCAGAACGACCACCATCAGAAGTGATCCACCTACCTGCAACATTTTCGTCTCAACATCAAGTGTAAGAAAGGGAGCAAAAAACATGTTTTTGACTACCTCAATTGATCTCTTATGGTTGCACTCACCATCGTGCTCCATTACTGTGGACATGAGGCATTTGAGTGCCCCCAACTTTATCAACAAGATATGGACTTAGCCACCACCTATCATCTCTTGGGTATAGGCATGAATGTCACCAATTTTCACATTCAGGATGGACTGTTATGCAATCTGGGCCATCTCTTTATTCCTGCAAGCGAGCAAGAAAAAATTATTTGGGAGGCTCATTATAGTCAGATGGAAAGACATTTTGGCATGGAGAAAATTGTGGCCGTTCTACAGAAATATTTTTATTGGCAAAAAATACGACATGACGTCAGCAAGTATATGATATCTTACATTGCTTGTTCTATTCCCAACCCATCCATCAAGAAGAAAGGATTATACACCCCTCTTCCCACTCTCGAGAATCCTTTGGAATCCATCTCGATGGATTACATGTCTCGAATTTCATCCACCAAGCAAGGAAATGATTTTGTATTTGTGTTATTTGATTGGTTTTCGAAGATGGCCATCCTCATAGCCTATAAGAAGAACATCACAGTGGAAAACACTTCCAAGATATTCTTTGAACGAGTGTGGGTCCATTTTGGGATACTATAGACCATCATCTCCGACCTAGACAACATGTTCCTCAACACATTCACATTGAGTATCTAGTCACTATTCGATACCAAGCTCACTAAATCCACTGCTTTCCACCCCCAAACCAATGGAAAAACATAGGTTGTCAATCAGATGATTGTGCACATCTTGTGCATGTACAAATCTAAGAATCCACGTCCATGGGATGAGAGTCTTCCCTATGTTCAACAAAGTTACAACATGGCTCTCCATAGTTCCATCAACCATAGCCCATTTCAGGTGCGGATGGGATTCCAACCCTTTAGTCCCATTGATGTTGCTCTACCTCTTGGAAACACATAGACAAAATATTCCCATGTTCAGTTTGAGACCGAGAACTCCACCATATTCATTGAGTAGATTCATCACATCCTCTAACATGTCCATGATATTTTGCAGAAATCCAATGCTATGTACAAGTAGTGCCATGATCAACACAGGGTACCAGACCAAATTTAGGTGGGAGACAAAGTCTGGTTACATTTTCAGAAAGAGTGCCTTACAGGGCCCCATCGGAAGCTCCTCCCACTTCACTATGGGCCTTACACTATCTCCAAGTTTGTGGTTAGCAATGATTTTGAGCTCAACACTCCACCCTTCCTTGGATTGCACCTAGTTTTTAATGTGGAACTCCTTCGGCCATATTTTCCACCATTATTGGACACCTCATAGATTGCAGAACAACTGAAACCAACAGAAATCAACCATACCTACATGGAACATCCATCCACTGATCAAATAGTGGACACATGGGTCAAGGGCACTTGCCAGTAAAGGAGCCAACTTTATCAGGTTGTCAAGGTAGGGAAACACCTACACTAAGTCAAGTGGCTTACCCGGGGCCAAATTCAACATAAATTTCCTCACTTTGATGGGGGAACTCAATGCAATGGAGACCATTGCTTCCTAAGGGGGGAGGACTAGTCTAGGTGGATATTGGTCGGCACCCACCTATTCCAACTGGCTCCTCTTGACAATTTTTAGTTAATCACGTTCTTCTGTACTTCTTTGTAATTGTGGGCTCTACACTTCGAGGGATGTATGAATCCCTACACATATTCCAAGTGGATATTGGTTGCCTCCCACCTAATCCAACTAGCTTATTTTGGATGTTTTCATGTCAGCACATATTTTTGTACTTCTAGGGTTGTTTTGGGGGCATAAACAATGTTTTTTTGGCTTGCCACAGTCAAATTGTAGACGAAGTCAGAGTTTGACAATGTAATGTGTAGTTGTCGAAAACACCTTTCCAATAGGATATCACGCACCTAAAACGAAGGTCGTATGCAAATGTCACGACCCTGAGAAGTTAAGGTACCAACTTACCCATTGGGGTCCACATAACTTTTGGCATTTCATCTCTTAGGGTTAGATTTTTGGATGTCTAGGGTTTTCAAATTCATGAGTAATATTAAAAATACCTTTGGAGCCTCATTGTAATCATTATGCTCAGATGGATGCACGTAGCCACCATATTTCTTCTTAGAGATAGCTACCACCATTCGAGCAAGTTGTTTCAGTTCTGCAGTTTTACAGTTTCGACCTATTTCATTTATTCAATAGAAGATATTCTTCACTGGATGTATATGTTGTTCTCTATATCTCTGTGATTATTGTATTTAGTTTCTTAATCAGTTCATTCCACTCCTAAATATGGATCACCTGTGACATTCATGTTCTTCTTGAATACCCACTTACTACCAATGGGATTTCTTCCACTAGGAAATTCAATTAAATCCCACATCTCATTCATGTGCAAGGATTCCATATCTTCAACCATGGAATCCTTCGAAAGTTTACCCTCTGTTGAGTGGAATACCTCCCTGACTAACTTGGGATCTTTGTTAGTGGAAATTAACACAAATACAGAACATAAGTCAAGAGGACTATACCTTTCAACTGGTTTTCTTACTGATTATGAACTTCTTACAACCGGGGTCAGTTGTTCCACCTCTTCCTTTGATTCATTCGACTCATCTGAATTATATTCGTTCCTCAACTCAAATTGCACCTTCTCTAGATCATTATATGTTTGACCCATCACTTCAGAATCAAACTTCCTTCCGACTTATCTGAAGACCATATCTCGAATGCACATTGTTTTCCTTGATTCAAGATCCCATAGATTATATCCTTTCATTTCTTATTTGTATCCAATGAAAATACATTTAACTTCCTTCTTGTCCAAATTTCTCCTCTTTTCCTTGGAAACATGCACAAATGCATCACAGACAAATACTTTGACATGTGAAACTGAAAGCTTCTTACCTAACCATACCTCATGTGGAGTCGTGTTGACTAGTGTTGATGAAGGAAACGTATTCACTAGAAATTTTGCAGTGTTGACTTCTTCTACGTAAAATTATTGTGTGAGCCTAGCCCCACTAAGGATGCTCCTTGCCTTGTCCATCAATGTTTTGTTCATTATTTCAACAACTCAATTTTATTTTGAGGTATATGGTGTGGTATTTCGGCATGCTATGCCACAGTACTAGCAGAAATCATCAAATTATTTTCCATAAAATTTACCACCATTGTTAGTTCTCATCACCTTAATATTATTATCTATCTAGTTTTGAACAAGAGATTTAAACTCTTTGAATTTCTTGAAAACCTATGATTTCTTCCTCATAAAATATATCCATGTTTTCCTACAAAAATCATCTATGAAGGAGACATAAAACATGGATCGACCAAGTGGAGGCACTAAAACATGGCCAAACACATCACTATGAACTAATTCTAGAATCCCATTTTCCCTTGTTTCTCCAAATGGGAATCTCACCTGACTTTGTTTTCCATATATACAATGTTCACAAAAATTGACTTATAAATTACATTCAAGATAATCTTTGACCATACCTTTGTTATGGATAGCTCGAATTCCTTTTTCATCAATGTGTCCCATCCTCTCATTCCATAGAATGATCAGGTGGAATTGACGATGACTTGTTGAGTCAATTGGAATTGAATCAACCCAAGTCGAGTTGAGTCAAGTCAAAGTCGAGTTTCATTAAGGAATATCGATGTTTTTTCATCCAGTTGAGTCGACATTCCCTAGAAACTTGTATAAGGTTCCAATCTGATATCCTTTCATTAATACCATTGCACCTCTGACCATATTCCACATTTCCTTATGAAATAGAGTGTGCACACCTGCATCACTCATCTTACTGAAAGATATCAGGTTTCTTTCCAAACACATAATATGTATCACAACAAGAAGGTTTCTACTCCTCCCATCCTACAACATCAGTCAAACTCTTCCCCTTCTGACAATTTTGGTTGTCGAGTTGTCCTCCAAGAATACATATCTTCCTTCATATCATTCATATTTCCAGAACCATTCTCTATGTGGTTTCACTTGATAGGATTCTCCTAAGTCGATCAACCAAACATATTGATCCTACTTTGTACTAGTCAACGCTAGGTACACATCACTTCCCTTATCTGGATTTGTCTTTTTCTCAATAGACTACTACTCATCGAATCCTGTAGTGACTTCCATTGCCTTAAACTTGTAGTCCCTTTTGTAATTCCAATCTTTACCACATTTCTAGCATATTCTCATCGATTGAAACAAAGATTTGTATCTACCCTTCGACTTAGAATTTCTACCAAATAATTTTCCTTTAACTCTAACAATTAGTCGAACTCTCACCACTAATGCATCTTTGATCGATCCTTCCATGTTATTCCTTCTCATTGATTCTGATAGTAGATATGAAACCATGTATTCTAGCACTAATGTATTTGAATTACTCCTTATAGCCATGACTAAGCTATCCGAGGAGTCTAGCAAAGAACATAATAGGCTAATACATTTCTCCTCCTTAGTGATTTTAATATCCACAAAAGATAATTGGCTTATTATGGTATTAATATCATTTAAATTATCATCCATTGAAATTACCTCACTCATCCTCAGAAGATATAGTTTCTTTATAAGGAACAACTTATTTACCATGGATTTCTATTGGTACAAGCTTCCTAACTTGTCTCACAGTTTCTTGGCCAAATCTTCACCTGAGACATTCAGTAGAACTAAATATGCAAGACAAATTTGAATCATACTCCTTTCCATTATCTGGATTTGCTCCCATTATTCCCACGACATACTTGCTAGAATGGTTCATGGATAGACTGTTACCCATTATTCTCGATCTACAAGGATATGTTCAATTTTAAGCTTCCAAAGCTGAAAATTGTAGCCATTAAATTTTTCGATCTGTATTCTCGAGCTACTCGCCATTATTTAAGCACAATATTTAAAGATTTCTAACTTACGAATCTTAATGAACCTTGGATTTAGCTCAGATGCAAGGATTTTAACCCAATATATAATACCACATGTTATGAAATGATGATACTTCCACACTAAACCTGGCAGAAGAGAGGAACAAATATTTAATCTATAAAAGATAATGACAAGGCAAACACACAGTACATAAATAATTTTACCCTAGAAACCCAAACAGGGAAAAAAAAATCCTTGAGCGTCTTGCTCTATTGTTTTCTTATTCATTTATAAAAAAGGGTTACATGCCTAACCCTGGTCTACACCTAAGACATAATCAACATCAAACCTTATTTATTTACACAAGAACAACCCTGTATCCAATTCGACTTACATCTACAGGAACAGTAACCTCTAAAATGATTTCTCTAAAGCTTAACTAGAGATTCTCCTATTAGATTTTATAGCATTAGAACACACCCTATTTATAGGCTTTACAATAGGAAAAACCCTACATAAGGGATCCAAAAAATGGTTACAGATCCACGCATATCATTGGCTACAAATCCCACGAATATCAAGATTTCGTTAAAGTCGACTACCAAGTTGGTTTATTAGTCGACTACCACTCGACATTCATTTGGTCTTCATTCAATTTCCACAGAAATGTCTGTAGACCTACTATTGGTCTACCTCTTTGACTTGTTTTCTATTACTTCGGGTTTGACTTTACCCTGTCAATCCACCTCGATTTTTTACTTTTCAGTGCAAATAATATAACAACCCAACATGGTAATGGGTTGTATAAGCTTCGTTTCTTTTGTATTCTTAATAAAAAAATATTCCTCAACTTTATTCAATCCTAAAAGATGAATTAAGTAGGTATTCCCTATATCCAAACTACTTTTCCTCCTAGTTGTAGAAGGGTTAAGAAGACACCTTAGAGTAGCCTTAGTTAATATCTCCTTCAAAGTTATATTGATAAACAATTATTGATTTGTTTCTCATCTATTGTTTGTCTACGATATACTCATATTATGTGATGGCTATAAAAGCATGGTGGAAAATTCAAAGATATCCTGGATATCTTTTGTGCATCCACAAACATGATGATACATTATTTTAAATCTATGATTTTCTACTGGGGTATTTCAGAGGCTGAGAAAAAAAATATTAATCACACCTTCCACTTTTATATAACATATTTTGACATAGTATTTAAATAACTTAGGTTCCATCTAAAGGAAAATATATACCTCAAAGATATTTGGCAGTGGCTCACTGCCAAAATTGGGAAAAACTTAAACACGTGGTGAAAAAAGTGTCTCTCTCATGGTGGATGCTTAGTTATGGTCAAATCCATTCTCGAGTCCATCCCAATCTATTGGATGTCCCTTGCTTGGATCCCATAAGGAATCCTTGAGAGCATCAAGAATATCTACTATTTTTCATCCAGTCAAAGAATCGAGAAAATAAAGATATGGAAATGGTATCCTGTAAAACGCTCACTATCCAAAAATTCCAAGGCCATTAGGGGATAAAAAATCTACTTATATTCTCAAAATCCTTAGAAACTAAGAATGCTTGAAAACTATTGTAGGGATAAAGAATATGGGTTCAAACCGTAAAATATAGATATTTTCCCACCATATTCATGGGGGATTGGATTCAAACTCCATGTAGGATTGGAAAGTCATAGTTGCATCCTTTCCATTCATTGGTTATTGGTTGATTTGGAGATTTGGAAAAGGAAAAAAGATCCAGATAGGCCTTGACCCCTATATTGGGAGAAAGGAGGTGCACACGCTACCACTTCGCCTGATTCAAAACTTAATATCCAAAGACTTCTATACTTAGAACCATATTTTTCGAGGCCTGTGAGTCAATGATATTCATCAACAATGTCTCTCATGGATAGACCTAGAACAAAATGAGGCTTATGTTGATGTTTGGAAAGATTAGAAATATAGTCTCAAGAAATGAAACATCATCCTGAATGATGAATATGATGAACTACTATGGTCCTTGAACCCTTAAAGAGGCTGTGAGCCTAAGTTTGGTTACAAGGCCTTTGCATTGGATGTCAGGGGACAAACAATAATCTATTGGTTAGAAATTCAAATTCCTGAAAAGAATGAAAACTTTCATGTGGTGACTCCTCCATAATAGAGCTCGTACTTGGTATATTCTTCAAAAAATACATTTCGAAGGTCCAAGTAGGTTATACCTACGTGAATTTTATCTTGAAATAAACTTCCATTCGATCCTCACCAACCCTTTCTCAAAACAAGTATGGAAGAAAATTGATGTACTAACGGGTCTCAATAATTCTTGGGAAGGTGTCTCCATAGAATATTTTTTTTAAAATTGTCATGAGAACAGGGCCACTAAAGCCTTCAAATCCCTTACCCTCACCCTATCTCGGGGACTTTGGTTTTCCTGAAAAATGCCAAGATTTGTGGAGGAAAGTACACATTGCCCCTAAAGGGTGATACTCAAAGTCTTATCATTCTCAATTCCTTTCCTCAACTCTCTTCTACCCCTCCTCACGTGTGAGTATCAACATGCCACACAAATGAATCCTTTGCTTGGGAATTTTTTATGGAGCCCCTAAAGGAAATCCATGAAGGGGTGGGTGTTGGAGGTATCATTTTCCTCTTCCAAAATCACTCTCTCTCATTTATATTTTGGATTGACCAAACAAAAATAATTTTATCCAACTCTTGGGACTTGATATGGTCCTTATTTTTTATCTTGAAAAAGAAGTCACATATATACAAATACTAGGTTATTCTCTCTAATTTATACAATGGATGAAAGGGGATTCTATCCTACATAATTACTTACTGTAGAAATTACTTTAGGACATAAAGAACCTGGAATATGATTTCTCTCATATTTCATTTGGTCATGTGTATAAGGAACACAATTACGAAGTTGACAAGTTATTCATGGAAGGAACTACATAAATAATTGAATCACATCAAGGACACTTTACTTCTCACTTTCATGAATATTGGTTTTAATTTCTTTTTTGTATCAGAGTTTTTGAATATTGAACTTGCCAAAAATGATATTAACACTAACCTCCTTTTGGATTGTTTATGGGAGTTTGTAGCTTTTTGTATTCTATATCTAGAGTTTAGATTATATCATTATAGAACAATTTAGCCCAAAAATATACGTTTAATCAAGGATACTAGAATGTTGAATACTTAAAATATGAACTTTAAAGAAGGATAGATTCTCTCTTTTTTATTTATCCCACTAGAGGGACACTGAGATGCCAATTAGTATCTACGATTGTAATTTTGTTATCTTTAATAAAATTACTAGATTTTTTCTTTGGAAAAAAAATCCAAAGTGAAATATAATTAAGTCAAAATCAATGTAAATGTTAATGCATGAGAGTTCATTTATGTTAAGAGTTGAAGTTAAGTCAACATCATTGACAAAGGAAAGTGGAGTCAAAGCTAATGCTAAAGTTAGAATTGAGGTTAAAGTCCAAATTAATAATAAAATAGAACCAAAGTAACTCAAATCCAAGTTAAGTGAGTCAAAGTAAAATGTAAATTCAATTTAAACTGATGTAAAGTCATGATAATAGTNACAGGGCCACTAAAGCCTTCAAATCCCTTACCCTCACCCTATCTCGGGGACTTTGGTTTTCCTGAAAAATGCCAAGATTTGTGGAGGAAAGTACACATTGCCCCTAAAGGGTGATACTCAAAGTCTTATCATTCTCAATTCCTTTCCTCAACTCTCTTCTACCCCTCCTCACGTGTGAGTATCAACATGCCACACAAATGAATCCTTTGCTTGGGAATTTTTTATGGAGCCCCTAAAGGAAATCCATGAAGGGGTGGGTGTTGGAGGTATCATTTTCCTCTTCCAAAATCACTCTCTCTCATTTATATTTTGGATTGACCAAACAAAAATAATTTTATCCAACTCTTGGGACTTGATATGGTCCTTATTTTTTATCTTGAAAAAGAAGTCACATATATACAAATACTAGGTTATTCTCTCTAATTTATACAATGGATGAAAGGGGATTCTATCCTACATAATTACTTACTGTAGAAATTACTTTAGGACATAAAGAACCTGGAATATGATTTCTCTCATATTTCATTTGGTCATGTGTATAAGGAACACAATTACGAAGTTGACAAGTTATTCATGGAAGGAACTACATAAATAATTGAATCACATCAAGGACACTTTACTTCTCACTTTCATGAATATTGGTTTTAATTTCTTTTTTGTATCAGAGTTTTTGAATATTGAACTTGCCAAAAATGATATTAACACTAACCTCCTTTTGGATTGTTTATGGGAGTTTGTAGCTTTTTGTATTCTATATCTAGAGTTTAGATTATATCATTATAGAACAATTTAGCCCAAAAATATACGTTTAATCAAGGATACTAGAATGTTGAATACTTAAAATATGAACTTTAAAGAAGGATAGATTCTCTCTTTTTTATTTATCCCACTAGAGGGACACTGAGATGCCAATTAGTATCTACGATTGTAATTTTGTTATCTTTAATAAAATTACTAGATTTTTTCTTTGGAAAAAAAATCCAAAGTGAAATATAATTAAGTCAAAATCAATGTAAATGTTAATGCATGAGAGTTCATTTATGTTAAGAGTTGAAGTTAAGTCAACATCATTGACAAAGGAAAGTGGAGTCAAAGCTAATGCTAAAGTTAGAATTGAGGTTAAAGTCCAAATTAATAATAAAATAGAACCAAAGTAACTCAAATCCAAGTTAAGTGAGTCAAAGTAAAATGTAAATTCAATTTAAACTGATGTAAAGTCATGATAATAGTACCTTAATTTAGTTTTAACATAGTTATCAACTTAACAAAAACTGTGACCTCAAATTGAGAACTCTAGTTGTAAAGCCCCATATTTTTGGGTCAAAAACACCAAAATCAGCCTCCAAAATTTAAAAGTGGTACTACTAGTACTACCCTTTTTTTAGGGTCAAAATTACCACATTTTACATCCAAATCCTTAACAAACTCATAATGTTTTCAACAAAAACGTTAAAATCAACCTTGAATCATAAGTGGCACCAATAATAGTACCTTTCTCTTAGGCCAAATTTATTATTTTTATGAAATGATGGCTTTAACAACTTGTATTATTGCAACAAGAAGCTCAAAGTCAACCCTATAATCAAAAAATGGTGATCCTAGTAGAAACCCTCTTTTTTCAAGGTCAAAATTACAACTTTTTTTAGCCCTATGGCCTTGACAATTGGTACACTTACAAACAAAATATTAAAATTAACCCTCAAATTGGAAAAATGTGTTGCAAGTAGCATCCCACCCTCTTTTTTTGGGTTTAAAATGGTAATATTATTTAATCCATGGCCTAAAATCCCTATCTGATTGCAAACAAAGTCATTAAAAAGGCCAAAATAAATAAATAATAATAAATGGGAAAAATACATAGAAATAGAGAAAAAAATAGAAAATTGCAAAAAAAAACCAAAGTAATGCGAAAAAGGATATTTTTTTAAAATAAAATAATTGGTGTTATTTTTTTTTAATAAAAATAATCTTTATTTATTTATTTGAAAAAACATAATTTATAAAAGAAAAAAAAAACACTTTGGTCCCTACCCTCATTTAAACTTTTTTTTTTCCATTGCTAAAAATATTACAAATAAACCATGTTAAAAACAAATTCAAAAAGAAAAAAATATATAAGAAACATTAAAAGAAGAAATGCAATTTTTTTAAAAAAGAGAAAAGGAAAAAAACATATTTTAAAAGAAAAATCTTAAAGAAAACAAAAAGAAAAAAAATACATATATATTAAGAGAAAAAAAAGACAAAAAAAATGACATTGGGGTGGGGTACCATTCCTTTAAGGGTTGGGTTAGGCATAGGGGTGGCATATGGGGGCCACTATGTAAATTCCCTTCAAATTCATTTTTTTTGTTTATGATGATGATGGTTAATGTCCACTTAGACTAAAATTGGTGTATCGGACCTTAAGAAAAGTAAGAGATTACTTGGATTTATTTAAAATGTTATTTAGATGCTTGAAAAGCATTAAAATTAGCGTTCCAAGATCATTAAATATTTTATTACTTAGAAGGTTAGGAATGTTGGTAATGTGAAAAATATTTTGAAATTGAGATCTAACTTGGCTATACGCAGAGAATTCTAGGAGAATGTGGTTTTTATCTTCAACCCTCTCGGTGTCACAAATGTGACAGATTATTTCTTACCAAGGTGTTTTGGGGATTTTCCACCCTCTAGTTTCACTATGTAGCTCATGAAAATTAGTTCTTATTTTAGAAATATTGGTTCTTTTCTTTACGCTAGTCAAAACAGAGAGATACTTTTGATCTTCAAGGTTAGGGTTAACCACCTCATAATATCTTAATTTTCTTTTATCATCTAATTCTTTATCACACCATATATTCTCCATAAATTTAATTTGTACAATATTTTTAATATCATCGGTATTCTGCAGAATAACTTCTTCTTTTATTTTCCAATGATTTAGCTAAGACTTGACATCATTATGCCATCCCCACTTGAGTCGTTGGTGGTTTTGGATAGAGTCTAAAGAAATTTTTAGGAGCCTATTGTTATCCATGTTTCTTATCTTGTTCTTGTATGATTAGTACCTAAACATAATTGTGCTTTCAATGGGGGGAAATATATCTTCGATGAGGAGGATAAGATAGGGTGTATTCCCATTAATTTTGAGATTATAAGTTATAAACTTATTTTTAAATTTCCTTTCCCATTCTTCAACATTATTGAGAGATATTAAATCCCCAAACTTCACATCCATATAATATAACATAAGTGACAAGAGTCTCAAAGAGGATATTTTTTAATCTCATGTCCAAATTTCTGCTAATTTACAATTATTCTCAAACCCATAATAAGCTTTCCACCTTCCATTTATCATTCTCTCAATGCTATAGTTCCAATTGAGCTTGTGATGAAAATCAATTCCAAGATACTTGTAGGAAAGAACTTTCTCCAAGATATATATATATATATATATATATATATATAATTTCTAAAATTTGTTTTTCTATTTTTATTTTTATATTTATATTTAAAAAAAATCATTTTTAACATGGTTTCTTTTTCATTTTTAGTGGTTTTTTCAAAAGATAAATTAAAATGTGGGTAGGGGGTGAGTTTTTATTTTTATTTTTATTTTTTCTATTTTTTCAAATTTGAAATGTATTTGTTAAAAACATATTATTTTGTTTTTGAAAAATATGTTTTTTCCCTACCTTTTGGTTTTTTACCAATTTTACAATTTTTCCCTCTATTTTTATTCATTTCTTTTTTAATGATTTCGAGCACAACAACATAGGGCTTTTAGGTTGTTGTTTAATTTTTTTTGCAATTATAAGTTCGAGTAAAGTGAGAGTGGGGTGGTTTTATATGTAATACCTATTTATGATTTATGGGTTGATTTTAATATTTTGGTTGTAAGTGTATCGATTTTCAAAGACACAGGTTTCAAAGAAACTGTAATTTTGACCTCGAAAAAATGTGGGGTGTGTTACCAAGAGTGTCATTTTTTTTATTTTGGGTTGATTTTAAGGTTTTGGTTGCAATGGTACAGGTTGTTAAGGCCATCATTTCAAATAAGTTGTAATTTAGACCTTGAAAAAAAACGTCAGTACTGATGGTGTCAACTTTTGATTTGAGGTTTTATTTTAAGTTTTTAGTTGGAAGCATTCGGAGGTTGTTAAGTCCACAGTTGCAAAGGGAGGTAATTTTCACTAAAAAAATAAGTGGTGCTAATGGTAGCACCACTTTTCGAAATGAAGGTAGAAACAATGATTGAATGAAAACTCTAAGAAAAAAATAACTTTGGATGATTCTTGTCAAGTTAGTAACTATGTTTTTTCTAATCCAATGTGATAGGTGTCTTGTAAAATACATGCATCACTCGAAAAATAAACATTATTTTTTTAATCTAAGTAATTCATTCCAACAAATTAAAGGAGGATATATAAAGAAAAAAAAAATTAGAACAAATAAAAATCAAAATGGATAGAGAAGAAGACAATTGGGAAAGTGAATAAAGAAGATAGACTCATGAGTATGAACAAATAAAAAAAAGAAGAAAGGAATATTGAATTTACATAGGAAAAGTAAAGGTTAAGGAAAGAAGAGGTTGCAAAATAAAGAAGAATAAAGAAATAGAATGCATCAAAAGAAAATGAATGTATAGAATTTAGAATCAAAGGTAATGTAAGAATAAGCAGTGAAAAATAATATGATGTGTCAAACAATAAGATGTAATAGCAATTAATAGCATTTGAAGTGAATCAGTGGAAAATGAAATCTCAATTTTTTTTTATGATCCTCCTTAACAATGTTGTTTTTATGACGGAAAGGAAGATGTTCATGGTCCTCTGTTTGTAAAAAGAGTGAGTCTATCAATTGGGTTTAACTCGGTTGGTTGGGAGGAATGATTGTTATCCTCCCCACCCAGGTTCAATTCCTGCAAGTGAAATAACTCATAATGAGTAAATTATTGTAAAGGCTTAAATACCTACTGTTGAGAAGCCTTAAATATCTGAAGATTCTAGGGTTTACCCTCAGTAGAATCCTCAAAATTAAGGGAAGTATTCATGGATTTTCCTAGGGTAGTGTAATTTGGAAAAAAATGTTTGTAAAAAGGGATAGATTATCCTTAGATTAACACTTTTGGTGAAACTTTGTTTTATGTACTTGAGTCAAATGACAATGTAATGGTTGTTCTTAGTTCATGGTAAACCAAAAACCACTTTCTATATATGTAGGTTCATGGTGAACCAAAAACCACTTCATGTATTTAATGGTTTCTTGTAAGTTAAAAACCCCTTCAAAATTGTAATGGTTGAGGGTTACCCACACAAATTAATGAGTAAAACAAAGAAAAACCATGATGATGATTGATGATCATGAAGGGGGAGTGGAAAAGATTTCATTCAATAATTGTTAATGAACCATATATGATAAAATGTTTCCTAAAGAACCAAAATATACAATAGTAGGTGACCCATGTATTTTTTTGGAAGGTGAATCTTTTATATGGAATTTAACAAACATGATGTTTGTATTTAGTATCTACAATATGAAGAATGAATACATCATATGCCATATTCATTCTTACAACTCATATTCCTTGATCTATGTGTATATCGGTGGCCACCCACCTTCTCCAATTGGCCCAAAACATGTTTTTGGCAATTTTGGTAATTTACTATTTTTAGCAGTTTTTAACTTCCGCGGCCATTTTGAGGCCCTAAAGGATTTTTTTTGAGAAAATGGGGAGCAACATGGACCATAGATTGATTTTTCTCATCCAAAAGTTGTAGTCCTCAGATAGATCTTTCCAATGAGCTATCATACACCTAAAACATAGATCGTATACAAAAATTACGACCGCAGGAAGTTGATGCATCAACTTACCTAAACAGGGCCCACATGACTTTTGACGCTTCATCTCCCAGGGTTAGGTTTTTGGATGTCTAGGGTTTTTGACATTCTTGCTTATTGTAAAAATGCCTTCAAAGCCTCATTGTAATCATCTTCTCATGGATGCAAGTAGCCATCACATCTCTTCTCAGAGATAAACTACCACCATTCTAGCGAGTCTTTCACTCTGTATTTTACAGTCTCTGTACATTTATTTCATTAATAGAAATTGTGTATTACTGTATATCTGTGACTCTTGTTATTTCCTATATATCTCTATTATATTGTTTTCTCTCTTACAATATCTCTTGCATTTCTTTATTATATCTCCGATCTCATTTCATGCCAAATATAATCCAGATCAGTGGTATCAGAGCAGGCTATTCTTGATCATTTTTTCAGTGCATGTCCCCGACGAGGTCCGAGTATAGAAAGTTGGGTTTCGATCTTGTCTCTCTTGAGGAAAATCGGTCTCGCACACCCAAGAAACCCTCAATGGCGGAAGAAAAGAAAAACGACGGAGCAGACGATCCTATCAGTCTGTTGCTTGAGCAAGCTCTCATGTGACAGAGGGACGAAATGATGGAGAATTTTTCCCACATCCTTCAACGCCTGTCGATAGAATCAGGTGCATCTTCATCAAGCGGCCACTTTGGAGGCACATTGACTTTCAAGGTACAAGTTAATTTTGATATTCCCGTATTTTAAGGTCAAATAGATACAGATGCCCTAGATAAATGGTTAAATCTACTAGAAGGTTATTTCTCTGTTCATAATTTTTCTGACAAGGAAAAGGTCACCTTCACACTCCTTAAGGATATCCCCCATGTCAAACATTGGTGGGAAACTTACTTGGAGCAGAGTTCCACAGAGGAGTCTGGAATATATGGGGCCGAGCCCACTTGGGATTTTTTTGTGGATGCGGTAAAGGAA
>SNQJ01S0025947.1:174114-196806 GCA_010110895.2 Picea sitchensis
CAAGTGGATATCGGTGGCCACCCACCTTCTCCAACTGGCCCAAAACATGTTTTTGGCAATTTTGGTAATTTACTATTTTTAGCAGTTTTTAACTTCCGGGGCCATTTTGAGGCCCTAAACAATGTTTTTTGAGAAAACGGGGATCAACATGGATCATAGATCGATGTTTCTCATCAAAAAGTTGTATTCCTCAGACAGATCTTTCCAACAAGCTTTCATACACCTAAAACGGAGATCGTATGCAAAAATTACAACCCCAGGAAGTTGATGCACCAACTTACCCAAACGGGGCCCACATGACTTTTGGCGCTTCATCTCCCAGGGTTAGGTTTTTGGATTTCTAGGGTTTTTGGCATTCTTTCTTATTGTAAAAAGGCCTTCAGAGCCTCATTTTAATCATCTTCTCACGGATGCGAGTAGCCTTCACATCTCTTCTCAGAGATAAGCTACCACCATTCTAATAAGTCTTTCACTCTGTATTTTACAGTCTCTGTACATTTATTTCATTAATATAAATCATGTATTACTATATATCTGTGACTCTTGTTATTTCTGCTATATCTCTGTTATATTGTTGTCTCTCTTACAATATCTCTTGCATTTCTTTATTATATCTCTGATCTCATTTCATGCCAAATATAATCTGGATCATTCCTGGACTTACAAGTCACCCTCTCAGGCCTGCATCACCTTTGCAACAGGGTTCCAGGGGTGTTGTAAGTTGAGGATCCTCTCAAAAACACTATGGATAATTAGTTGGATGTTATTTGATCCTTGATTGTTCTATTAGAAAAAGTCAAGGTTTGATCATTTATTTGACCTACGATATTGAGGGAGTGTACTAGTTGAATACTCAGTGATTTATCCTACACTCGCATTGAGCTTAAGCACTACTTGGGGGTTAGAAACTAGGTTCATATAGATACAATGGTTGGGTAGAAATACACCCCTTGGATGTGATTTCCCACTGGTGGAAAACCCACGTGTGGAATACTGGTTCACACTAGTGACTAGTCATTACCAAAGTGAAGGACTATAGGTACCTACTATTTTTGTTGCTAAAATTTTTATTTCTTTGACACGTTATCTAGTTATTAGTTGTGAGTATTTTTTTGGTCATTTAGTTAAGTTTTATTACTAGTTATCTAGTTATGGTTGTTGTACTTGTATTATGCTAATTGTTTGAAATTAAAGAAAAAATACACATGAAATTATTAATAACACCATTCCAAAAAGCTATGTCGAGTTGGGTTGTTACATAAGAAGACCAAAGATGAATATTACATAAGATATGATATGAACATAAAAGATAGAAGATTGCAGAAGATTGATGAATATTGGTGGACCAATTANAATTATTAATAACACCATTCCAAAAAGCTATGTCGAGTTGGGTTGTTACATAAGAAGACCAAAGATGAATATTACATAAGATATGATATGAACATAAAAGATAGAAGATTGCAGAAGATTGATGAATATTGGTGGACCAATTAAAGGACCAAATATTTAAGAGACTAGAAGAAGTGGTGATCAAATAGAAAGTATTGATTAAGGTGGGGTATGAAGGATTAACTCCTACTTGTTATATATGATGAATGTATTGTGATATGTTAATGAAGTAGAATTTACATAAAATTCTACCTGTGAATCAAATATGAGGATAATGACAAAAGTTAGGATGAAGATTTCATAGAATCAAGTTGAGAGATTAATAGAGAGACTATTGGAGATGAATATGGAGATAGCTAAATTGAATATCTTATGACATATTGTTATGGTGACCTATTATATATAAAGGGAATTATTATATAATAATAAAAAAACATGTGAATCAAATGATTGAGTAGAATTTCTCCTTCAAGAGTTTCTTGAGTGCAACTCCTACTCTCCCTTTGTTGATAAATGTTTGAGTATATTTTCTTCTAAATCTTAAACCCAACCAATCAAAGTCAAGGAAAGTTAACCAAATTTAGATACAATAACTTAAAGTCAACTTAAAGTCAACCATGGTAAATCATAATTTATTACAACTAGCAGATGTCAACCCAATCAAATGTAGTTATCTATAGTCACATATAGTGAACTATTAAGAACCATAATAAATGAACTAGTGTAGGGTAGTCCATGATGAAGTATATTGTTAAGGCACTCTACTATTTGAAGTCATTGGTTTGAAACACTGACTTACCTTGTGTGTCATGTATAGGGCATCGTGGGAACACCTAGAGGTTTTAGTGGTAGCAGTTGGATAACACGACTCCATGGCATGTGAGTACGTGTCCAACTAGTTGTTGATTCAAGGTCACGACGGGACCCCCTCCAATCAACGCTTTCACCATTAAATTCTATGGAGGTGTACATACCCTAACCCCTTTATATTTGAATATGTGACCTTTAAGAAGGAAACACATGTTCTTAACCATTAGACCCACTAAAGTTTTATATGCATATTTATTTTGTTAGTATGACACCATAAACAACTAGTACAATCACTAAATAAGAGGATAACAATCATTCCTCCCAACCACCCAAACTAAACCCAATTGAAAAATATCATATATTTATGTTTTATTATACTAACATTATTTTTATTATTTTTTTAATAATAATTAAAATAATTACATTATTTACCTTAATATTATTATTTCCAATAATTATAATATCAATGTTCATACTTTTATTTTAATTCCTTTAAATACGAATATTATTATTTTTATATTATATTTAAATATTTATTACTATTTCTATTAATATTATTAATAATAATTACCCTTTCCAAACCATTGATATGCGATTTTCCATCTTTTTAAACTAATGATTCATATCGGCGTCACCTTCGATTATGTAACTATGTTAATTTTAAAGTGAGATTAAACACTAAATATTCTATATTTTAAAGTGCAAATTAAACTTTCTACGTCATATTTTCTTACCAACTAATCATTTAAAAAGGTAATTGTAATATCCCAAAAAAAATTAATTATTAAAGTCTATATGCACTTAGGAATAAATTTCCATTTTTGGAAAATTCATATTTGGAAAATTATTGTCATTTATAGAAAATCTGAATTTGATATTTGATTATTTGTAATCAATTATTTGTGACTCTTGTTTGATTTGCCCAAATAACTCTTTGATTATGACACATGTAAAAGACAATATTTTATATATTAATTGCTTAAGGATAAATGGAACAACCACGTTGAAAAAAACTGATCATGACTCCATGAGTGGGGAACATACTTCAGTTACCTCATGGCTGAATTTTAAAAGTGGAAAATGAGGAATTTGACCACTAGCAACCCCTAAAAATCATGGATTTGTAAAGTTGTGAAAATTCCCAAAGAGGGAAAAAGACCTAGGCACAAGATGCTCATGATATACAACATATGATGGAGGTAGGACGTGACTTAGTATGTTAGAGAGAGGATATCACTTGTTGTTATGAACACTGATTAGTGTCAGGCAAGGGAATTTTCTAATCTAAAAGGAGGATTGTAGAAGAAGAGGATCATTTCAATTTTCCCGTATGGACTCATGGTCAGGCTAGGGGGTGAACGGAACAAGTAATTTGAATGTTATGTTCTATTGTTGGGTGGAACTTGGTTGTTCCATTTGTGTTCCAACATCGATTTCAGATATGTACCTCTACCTGTTCTCTTGTTAAATACTTTGTTGTGTATTAGCTAACATGAATGAGATGAATTTGTGATAATTATTTATTCATGTGAATATGCTCACTGAACATAAATAGTAAAGTGAATGTAAGTTATATCTGTTGATTGAAATTAGGACTATACGTGTATAGATAGGAATGTGGGTATATGTATAATCAGGCATAAAAAATATTAAAGTTTGTTGTAGGTTTTGAGGTAAAATTTAAGTGAAGACCTACTTCCACAGAAGATGCATGTGTATATTTTACATATATCTGAATAAATATATATGTGTATGTTTTCAAGCTTAAATAAAATAGAAGTATTGTGGTTTTAATCATAACCATTACCAGGTTTGTAGATATATACATATATGTATTCAAGTTAAAAAAATTGGATTGTTGCGATGCCAATCATAATTTGGAGATGAATATATATATATATATATATATATATATATATATATAATTGTAAGTATAGACACACAGAGTTGTACAAACATATAATATATTCATATACACAAAAAAATTATTGATCCATGAAGTACATGAGATTGTAAGTAATTACCATTGATCAGACCATACAAAAGGCATAGCATTTACAGTGCTTTTTACATTACAACATACCCATAAAAAAAGATTTTCAATGGTATACAATACATGCTATAGAAGATGTGCAATACTTAATAACTTAATCAAATGGTTTCAAAAACTTGTTTGTTCAATAATAATAAAATTATAAGTGATCGGTACAGCCATAAAACCCTGTTTCATAATTAATATAGTAGAGTACCCTAGGATAAGGATCCTGTAACACTAGTACTCATAACATAAAATCTTTAATTAAAATGTCGAGTCAGAACTAGAATACCTTTATAGCAAGGTGATCCTCTTGATCCCTTTTCCATCGAGCTGGTTGATCCTACAAAAAGGAAAATCGATAGGTTCAGTAAACTATGTCAAGAACATCAATGAAATTAAATATCAAGAAAGTGGACTAATACTTAGATTAAAGTTGAAACATAAGCAGTTTTCCCACCGACGTTTGCAAGTTGATCGATCCACAATGCAAAGGGGAGAGTGGAACCCGACTCGGTTGATGGATACCCTCGTAAACAAGACAGGGCCCCATCATTAGCAATGGTAACTATAATAATTCTATTATACATGAATTTAAATTCAACAGGGAAGCAAAAGAAAGAATACAAAGTAAATAACCAGAATAAAGTCAAAAATCCTGCATAGGGTAAATTAATACATTGGTATAATTCAGTGCAAAACTATAAAGTCATGTGGAGCTAGGTTAACTCATCATATAGATGCACATATCTGATTTTTACCAAAATTGAACCGTGTTCTCATGTTTATACAGAGTGCTTGGGATTTATGATTTATATCAGCAAGTAAATAACATGTATAAATTTGCAAACAAGAATATATTACGATTTAGAAATCCTACAGTGGATAGAAGTTAAATAAGTTACCAATTTCATTAGTGACCAAGAATTGATCGCAAAAATGCAAATAACTATAAAGGGTACACAATATTTTTACATATACGGAGAGCCTAGACTACGATGATCTAGGCACCGAGTAAAAACTCTCCAAAGGTATACATCTTTTGCATGCACAAAGAATGGAAAATTACAATTTAATTACCCTTCATAATACGAGTTCATCCACCGTGATAACCCTTGGAAAGATAAAGACATATACAGGATTTAACTTAGTGAATGGTATTTTACCCTATCCATGTTGGTAAACTATGTTACAAATGGATGTTTTCAATACCCAATAAAATTTAATTTAAACTAGGAGTAAACACAGACTTCTCGAATAGAGGGTTGTTAGTGCATGAATACATATGCTTATGTTGCACAAAACACAAAGAACAATTTTATGCAACAATTAATCAAGTAATTTTTACCTTTACAACATTTCATCAAGGGTATATTTTTATAGACAATAGGTTGAAGCGTACCCAACGAACAGTTTGGAGAAAACTAGGAGGTATCACACGATGCATGGGGTTCTATTCTTTAATCTGTGTGCAGGACACGAAATAGGAAGAATAACCAAGCCACATCATGTGTAAAGAACTACCTAGGTAAATGGTATGATTATACTCGCAGATGCCTTCGTCATCTTAATAATACCACCAAACAAGTACATAACGAAGTTATAGAATTTAGAGGTAGGATATCCCTCACGGAACGAGGTCGAAGATTTAGAGGTAACTCCATAAATGCAAATGAAAAATCCTTAAGACTCGATAGTGGCTTAATATTACAACATTGCTTGCAGGAGGAGGTGCATTAACACAGCGAGACAACCGGGAAACTACTAACATCTAAAGGAACCTTATAAACCCTAGTCCAAGAATTGAAAACCCAAAGGAGCGGACCGAGATTAAAATTTGTATAGAAGCAGTAACCTATTATAGTGCCAATGTGGTGTATGTCTAAGTTATAGGATGCGATATATTACCTTTTCGTGTACAGTAGGAGCATTGAATCCTCCTGAAGCCTCTTCCATTGTATTATTATTTAGGACTAGATTGCCCATCATCGCTAGCCAGTAACAGAGGAATGAAAAACACGTAGAGAAAAAACCCTCAACATGCCTGGAGTGAAGTGTTGTAATGAGTTACCTCAGGCCTCACCAGAGGAGTATAGTGAGGGCTACAAAATAGTACATTGCCATGCGAAATGACGGAGTTGGTCAGATTGTATTGGACACGGTGGCCGAGTGACAGTTCCAGGGACGTACTCTTGCAGATGGCCATAAATGGGTTATGGCAGAGTTTTAATCAACGACATGACAATTCATTTATTTCGACTTCATACAGAGTTATTACAAAGTTGTGATGCCAGTCAAGTTAGGGTTATGACTATACTTTTAGTCATGCCCACCTCTAGTTAGTTAAGAGTTTACCCTTCTGATTACATCTTGTTATCAAACTCAGAATTGATGACTAGTATCGTTGGGCCTCACAACGATACCAAATGTTAACCATATGGTTAATCATGTTGTAATAGTGGTCTGAACATTAAACATAGACACATTACAATGAATGAATTATCGTGATATACAAGCCTAATAAGTAAACCCTCCCTTTGATAAAATCTGCAATGTATATGATAAGGGAAATACCTTTGTTATGAATCATGTTATGTATGGAATTTATGTAGTATATAGTATAGTATACTAGAATGATTATGTTCGTGATTATTCGAATGGGGTTGAAATTAATTTAGGTACTAAACTAATTATACCTATATCGGTGAACAAGAGTTCTATCAACTATAATACTTACATGTTAGTGTACAGTGAATAGGTGCACTTGTATCTTAATGGATAAACATTAAGGTAGGTTCATGGATAGACTATAGGATAGTAAATATTTTGGAATGGTTACACGATATGATTTGTTGTATCGTTCGATGTAACTCCAAAGTTAAATTTAGTCTACGTGACATTGCATTTGTATCAAGAAACACTAAGCGTAAGTTTTTCGGAAGACAATAGAAATGGCAGAATTACTCTGCATATATTTAAAGAATTTTTTTTGAAACAAATATTAACGGTGAAAGGAGATTTAATGTCTCTAATAAAAAGAAAAAAATTATTGGTAATTTTGAGGTTCATTACAGTAACGTATTAATATTTAGTTATATCTTTGTTACACACATAGATTTAACAATATTCATTCATTACATTAACTAAACATTTAACAAATTACATCCTTATTTATTTTACAATAAATGTCTTTGAACCTTACCATTCAACACTAATAAAACAAGATCCCCAAAATAGAAATGACACTCTATCTTCTTTGTTAAATTAGACAAAAAAAACATCAAATATGGTGAGAATATGTTTTCTTTGTTGAATTAGAAAAAACATCAAAGGTGGTGAGACTAAAATGTTTATTTGAAATAATTGAAAATATTGTAACTAAAGAGTCCAATGTGAAACATAAACTTTGATAATAACAATAACATGTAAATTTCTAACATAAACTTTGAAAATAACAATGACACATGTAGCCAAGATACTTTGATGTTCACAATAATTATAAGCAAAAGTCATCTTTTGGGGACCAAAATTTTCCACCTTACGATTTAATATTATTATAACAAGAGCCACAAAACGTTAATGTCCCTTTGTCTTTTTGTTGAATTAGACAAAAACATAAAAAGATGGTGAGAGTGAAATGTTTATTTGAAATATTTAATAATGTTATTATTAGATAAATTATTTTTGTTTAATTAGACAAAATATAAAAGATAGTTACAGTGAAATGTTTATTTGAAATATTTGAGAATGTTATTCTTCGATAAATTGATAACTATTATAGATTTTGAAAATAATAATAATATTAAATGGTGAGAGTGAAATGTTTATTTGAAATATTTGAAAATGTTGTTCTTAGATAAATTAATAACTACTATAAATTTTGAAAATAATAATAACATTAAAGTAATGTATAAGGAAAGGGTTAGATGATCATTTTCATTGAAAATAATAATAATACTAAATAGTGAGAGTGAAATGTTTATTTGAAATATTTGAGAATGTGGTTCTTAGATAAATTAATAACTATTATACATTTTGAA
Organism: Picea sitchensis; assembly: GCA_010110895.2. Taxonomy (NCBI): domain Eukaryota; kingdom Viridiplantae; phylum Streptophyta; class Pinopsida; order Pinales; family Pinaceae; genus Picea; species Picea sitchensis. The sequence goes on from SNQJ01S0025947.1 coordinate 182,392, forward strand.
AATAATAGTAACACTAAAGCGATGTATAAGAAAAAGGTTAGATTATCATTTTCATTGGGTAGATTTTCTACCATTATCTTAGGGGAATCATCTCCCTCACTTTATGGAGCCATCACATTGGGTCCTAAGATATTATTTATATTATGGGATATTTAGGGATTGGTAGATGAACTTCGGGGCTTTCCATTTAATCCAAAAAGAGTATACATTTTTGTGCTATGAATAGGATACTTGATTACACTAGAAAGATGTATAGGAATTTTCAATTTACTAAGCTTCTACCTAATGTTAAAAGGAGGAGGAACATGAGGAGTTACCTTAGCATTCTTGGCAACATTAAGCAACTTGGATAGAATGGTGTTAGGCTGTTGTGGTACAAGCGCCTTGCCTTAATTTTCTAGAATTATGATCTGTTTAAAATGTTCAACCAATCGAGTTTCTTCTTTGATGGGAATGAATGGTTTCTATAATTTAGGTGCTCCGGACATTTTTATTTTCCTTGAATTTTGAAGAAACTTTGTTTCCTCCCTTCTTGCATTTGTGGGTTTCCTCGGCATTTCTTCCCTTCTAAAGGTGTTTATCCTAGGTCTTATGTCATATTATCTTTTTACCTCAACTATGACATTATCAGAAATCATTCTTAGCTAGGTAAAGGAAAAATCTAGAAGTTCCTCTTCATGCAGGTAGATATTCTCCTCTTGAAGTTCTTCTCCATGTTCCTCCATTGTGAGATCCGTTCAAATCCAAGAATGTTAAATGATTCACTTATTACATTCAAATGGACATTAGGATGGAATAAAATGTTAATATCCTCATGTTGATCTAAAGATTCTCCTCATTGTTCATAGTATTCTTCATAATATAGGGGTGGAGGAATCATCATGTTAGTTTAAGTTCTTGAAGCATATGTTATATCCGGCTCTTCTGGCATGTTTTGTCTTTGATAAAAATTTTGGGGAGTTATGAATTGAAGTTAGTTCCTGAGTGGTTGATTCTGAACCCTAAATGTAAGTCTTATAAATTCATGTGTAGCTCATCCTTGATTAAGTTTGATAGATCATTGGCCATATATATGAATAGCATGTTCACCTCTTCCATTGATAAGGTAGATTGAGTGGCTAAATATGTCTCAGCCTCTTTGCCCCTCCGTTTGTCTTGAAAATATCCTCTTTCAAGGGGATCTGGTCTGTTTTTTAATGTATTCTTAAAGTCTTCATATTTCTTTATATTTCTTTAGAAATCCTTAGCATCATTAAATATGGAATCTGTGTCAATAGATTTTATTTCTCTTAGATGTAGAGAAAAAATACCTTTGAAGGTAGTAGCACATGCTACCATTATTGCAGGTTCGAAGGATTTGAAAATATTTGGAATTATATGCTACAGCCTACCAAATTTGCTGGTGAACTTCACCATTATTCCTTCTCGGAAGGTATTGAACTCCATGAGGTAATATCTATAATATTTTGTGACCCCCTATTTCTTAAGGAATTTAGCATGAAATTGGGCTTGGTGCCTTGGAGAGCCATTGGGCAGGTTCCTAAACCATTTATTGGATTATCCCTCTAGAGAATGGGAAAAAATTCTAAAGAACACATCATCATCTTCCACATAAAAATTGTCTGTGAAATCTGGGAAGGTAGTAAGGTGATCTTCATTGATACCATTTTCCGCGTTGATTCTTTCCACGACTTGATCTTGTCATAATATATCTTTTGTGTATGATATCTTTGTGGAAGTTTCGACTAGAGTCTGATCGACTGACATAGATCAATCGACCAACACATGATGTCATTGTCAAAGAATTGAATAGAAGCGAACCAACTAATCAACTAAAGTTTGTTGTCTTTGAGGTGTAGGATAGTCGGTTACGAAGTGTGTTGTTAAGTTACTCTTTGCTGAAAAGTCATTGGTTCGAAACTTGCGGGGACAAAAAAATCCAACCATGTTAAGGGTTGGTGTGGGATCCCCGGTAATTTTAACTGCTTAGATATCCCTAAATCGCGGTTTCTCAAGCCACAAGTTAATCCCCATGCCAACAGATTCAGCCACATTAACAAACAAACAAAAAAAACAACTAAAGCTTGCTTAATGCATGGGCTGGGTATTCCCCTCACGTTGGATTGTGTCTCGACTAGTTAGAGGATCGACCACATGAGCTTGTTCTGTCGACTGATCTGGACTCAGAACCGATTAGCTGTAGCTCTCTTTCTCGTCTCGACTAGAAGACTTGACTTCTGGGCTGTTTGTTTGGCAGATTCATGGTTTAACAAACCTGCATTATCTCCCGTCATTCCACGGGGTCCGCAATAAAATCCCTTTTTGAGTTTTTAACATTCCCAACACAATTGATGGTTGACAAAGCATTCTTGGAGAACAAATTTGTGGAATGCACTTTTTCTTCTCTTGGTGCTGACTGGAGATACACTTGACTGATGGATCCACTAAACCGACGCTTTATTGACAGGACCAAACTAGATTTTCATCGACTTTTTATTGCTCGACTAAACTACAGTTCCTCCCAGACGTTTTTTTTGTGGCTCCACGAGTAAGATAACATGCGCTGTTGGAGAATCGATGCCCTAGCTCTAGTTATTATGGGTTAATTCTTTTATTAAAAATTTTATTTAAACAGATTGATCTCGCCCATTGTGGTCAACTTGCCCATTGATGTCAACGCATTTCTTTTTTTTAACTTTCTTCCACTGTTTGCAAGTTTAGGCATGGTTTGAATTAACTCTTTCTCTCTATCAAAGATGGGTATTCCTGGATGAAGATGAAGTCTTGAAGATGGCTTTGTGATAGATTCAATTGAAACTATCCTTTTTTCCTTCTTACTAGCTTGGTATAATTCGACTAGTGGTAAAGTTGTATATTCTTTGCTTTGACTTTCTTCAGCATATTTATTGATGTATTGATGGAAGTTATATCTCTATGGATCAATAAAGATAACACTTTCCTTTTCACTTTGTTCCTTCTAAGTTGACTTGTGCTATTGTCTTGCAACATGAGATCTTTTTATTCTTTTGATTGCTTAGCACATTCATTGTGGCATTGAAGGTAGTTATATTCTTGTGTTATTCTCTTATGTATATATACTATTGATATCAAGTCTTGTTGAGTTCATTTCCTGATTTATCGTGCCAAGAACAATTCATTAAGATGGGTAAAAGATTGTATGAACTCTGTGAGAAGAAAGATGTTATCATCTTCATCAAGAAGTCATTACATTGAAGTATGTTATTGCTCTTTTCTAGATAAAGAACAAAGGACTAAAAAATTAATTGATGTTGACCTTCTAGGCTCACCTAATCCTTATTCCACCTTTGATAATATTGATTTTAGTCTAGTTGATTGTAAGAAGACTGATGATTTTGTTGTTTCTCACAACTTTGAAAAACACAGTACATGTATTAGGTCTTGATTATTGAGTGAAATGGGCTATACTAAAGGAGGACTTGACAAAAATGGATAGGGCATTGTTGTCCCTATAGCCCCTGAGATACAAACATCTAGAGAAAGTCTTGGATATGATGTTATTGTTGCCTCACTACCTACACCTAGCCTTGCTGCAACCAAGGAAGTTTTATTTGTTGTAGGAGGAGTTCAGAGTAGTTTTCCATAATAACAACCTATTTTTTATTGTATTGAAAATATTGATGAGTTGGTTATTCCTAACATGCGAGAACTTGATAAATTTGTTTCAAATGACGTTGTTGCTGATATGTTTGTTTTTTCTAGTCCTGTTAATGAAACAAAACTCGATCCTACATCGTTTTGTCAACCATAACAAAAATATATGTTGTATCATCATACCCATCATACACATTGAAGGAATTGAAATCATGTTTTCAGAACTTTCCAAAAAAGATGTGAAATATAGAAATGTCGGTTAGTGCCAACTACCAGGATACATTATAGTTGGATTGATGAATGGTCATGGAATAATATTGATAGATGGTTGAGGACTTCATACAAATGTGTATTATAGACTATGCATACATAAAATGTTCCTATTTATTTCCATTTATTAATTTAGTTTGGTCTTCTGAGGTTCGACAGTCGATTGGAGTTTCGACTGAGTTTTTTCATCGACTATAGTTTCGACAAATTTTTTGATTTCTATTTATAGATACCAAGTTATGTTTAAGGGTGGGAGTAATACTACTTATAGCACCTAGTTTATGTCGATATTGTTTCTTGTTGAGTCAATTGATCGACTCACTTGTGTTGTCTTGTTGTCTAGTCGACTAGGTCTATATTTTTGGACAATTTTTTGGAAACTTGTCTAATTTATTCAATGGCTTATTTATTATTGTTTTTTATTAGTATTGATGGTGACAGTTTTTATGCTTCTTCAGGAGTGTTTTTTTTCCATGCTTTATCATCTTGTCATTTGCACAAATTAAAGGGGGGAGTGTTATATATTTTTTTTTCCTAGATGGTCTGAAATTGTGGAGGTGACACAAGGTCAATAGATGACCTATATGGGATTCAATTATTCTTCTTTTTGAGTGGAGATTTATATAAGAATAGGGTATGTAATTTCCTAGATTGGTCAAAATAGATAGGTCCTCTTAACAAATCTATCATGGGTATGATAATATGAACCACAATATTAGAGACCTACCCCTTGGGTATCACTAAGTTATTGGAATGTAACAAAGGAATATTAATGTACTCAATAGATAATGGAATAGTATAGTCAACTAGATTACCTATAGATGGGCATAAAGGATGTTGTCTTCAACACCAAATATGTTCTGTATTTGATACTAAATTGACAAAATATCATCTAGAATTGGATCTTGTGACAACAAATATACAATCCAACTTATCAAGGTATACTCTTTCCAACCTTGTGTAATATATTTTCTTGGTAGATTCATATTTTAGAGAAGTCTTCAAACTTCTATGAGAATGTATCACTTATCAATTCTTCCTTGGAGATCATGAAATATACCTTATATGTATGGTAGAGGGTAACTTATCCAATTATTAAACCCTTTTAGAAATTCTACATACATATCTCATCTAACAATGTTTTCCCTCTCCGACAAAAAGGAAAAATTGCATCATATGCTAGGAAGGTTCCCTGAAAATCATGCTAGTTCCTATGTTGTCCCCTAGGTTATCCCATCTCTCTCATAGAGGGGATAAAGGCTAGGGCATAGAGTGTATGATGCATCTTCCTAATCCACTATAGGTGTTTGAGCTAGTTCTTGGGCTAGGGGATACCCTCATTTTTTCCTAAGGAAAGAGTCCTTGTGCATCAATCAAGAACATCCTACTTAAAAGATGAATCTTAGACTAGATTTTTCACAAAGAAAGAGGGTGTATGAAGTCATTCTCTGCTACATAATTTGAATAGAATTAAGGTGTCTAGGTTTAAGTTTGAAGGAAACTCAAAGGGAGGAAAACCATTAGGGGGGTTTTAAAAAACTTTCAGTCATAGGAATGATATCATGAACCGTGGGAATCAATATCTAGTTAAAATAGGAAAATAAATTAGAGAAAACAAATATGGGCACTAGAGGAGGTGGAACTACTTTCCTAGCACATATTTATCCGAAAGAAAACAAATAAGAAAGGAACAACATAGATCTATTAGCTTATTTACCATGATATAAGATAAAAAAATTAAGAAGGGAAACACGTCATAACTTTATTGAATTAATTATAAACCATTGGCTATAGCCTCAGTTTTCATCTCACAATGAATCCAATAGTCCATTCAAAAACAAAGGTTTTAGGGTTTGAGACTATAAAAGTATTAGATTTGAAGCAACTATTTTATTAATCACAAAATATACTAGGGGTTGGGATTACAGAGAACACTATCCTCAAATATTCATTCTCCTATATATATCCTACTACTCATAGACTAGTTACAATGAGAATGAGAATGGAGAATATGAGAAACAAAATGAAGAGAAAGCCACATGTTATTGCAAATTGTGAAACTTCAAGCATATCTTTGATTCCTGATGGATTTTTTCTTTGTTGTCACCCTCTTTAGTTGCAAAAATTAAATTATGAATAACCTTCAGTTGCAAGCATTGAATCTTCGCATTTATATGCTACTTAGAAAAGTGTACCCAATATTTGGTTATGAAGGTGCTTTGAGTTTGATAGTTTCACTCAATGATAAATGATACTTAGAAAAGTGTACCCAATATATGGTAATGAAGGTGCTTTGAGGTTGATAATTTCACTCAATGATTTCATTTATCATCCTATTTAATTGAAATCTTAGCTAACTTAAGCTTAGGGGTCCTCCACTCTCTTTTAGTTCCATGGAATCAAGAGCACGTGTGAAAAATACCCCTAATAAAATGATTAAGCTTCAAACTTGGAGGCATCTGTCTAGGTGTTTTCTTCTTATTGAGCCATTTGTCCCTCTGGAGTATGAATATTCACCTGCCATTGTAATTAAATACTAATGAATTCATTTGAACATTGAAATTAGATGGGAGTAGTAGTTTGAATAGTATAGAAGGGGCCATATGGAGGCATCAAGCCCAATTTAGAAATCAGTAGTTTGAATAATGTAGAGTGGTCTCAATGGAGGCTATGGGACCAATTTAGGAATTGAACAATTTGAACATTCGTGATCCCATAAGGGATGATATTTTAACCAGCCTTTGTGAACACCTAAACACGCCAAACTACATGAAAATATTCTTTGAATATTCCCTAGATGATGTGGATATTATTTTCCATGTGGCACCTTCCCATATGGACACCTATCACTCTCAGACCCTACATGGAATGCTATAATGTTGTCCACTTGTTTATCCTAGGCTACATGTCATCTCCTGATGATTCCCCCTATCCCACTGTGGTACGAAAGTTCACCTTGACTTTGAATGGAAAAATAATTTGTTCCATGAGGGGAATTTTATATAAAAAATGGGCCCCAAATTAAAAAATGTGCTATCAAAATCAACTTTAAAAGAACCAATAGGATTCAAGATGATGATGATGTCAACCATAAAAGTAACTGTTTTTGGAGGGAAAGGAAGAAAACTATTATTTTAATTTTATTTTTTACTTATCTCTTTATATGTTTACTCAAATTTCAAGTAAAAGAACTTGTTGGATGAGGAATTAAATTATACATCCAACGAGTACACACATTGTATAATTTTGATACACCCAGAGTGAGATAATTTGAAAATACATGAAAAAATGTTGTGTTTCATGAAAAGAAATACATTTTTTTGTATGTGTTTCCTGTTTATCTCATTGTGGGTCTATCAAAAGTATGAATAATTCGTAGTCATTGGATGTGTAATTTAATTCCACATCCAATGAGTGCCTATGATTGAAATTTGAGTAAACCTATAAGGAGATAAATTGAAAAAAACAATTAAAAAATGTAGTTTTCTTCCTTTTCCTTTGAAAATTCATAACACTTATTTTATTATTTTTCTTAGGAGTCCCATTTTAGAGCTCAAATATCCCTTAATGTAATTTTGAATCAGTTCTTTCGAACACTAAGTTAGTACATAAAGGGCCTGATGTAGTCATTGGGATTGATTAGCTAATCGGTGGACTGAAACACGAAGTAGGTGAGCTACGGGTTGGATCCAGGCATCGAGTCCAATATTTTATCGGTGTTTGTGAAAACCTTGAACTCCTAAAAGTATGTGTAAATATTCTCTACAGATTTTGTTGATGATGTAGATATTCTCTATTCACATGGATATTATATCCAAGCGACATCTTCCCATAGGGCCACTTGTCACTTGTGGACTCCACATGGAAAGTGATGATGTTGTCCATGTGGATTTATCTAGCCACACATATTAATTTTATCATGCCACCTATCCCGCGGTAGTATGGAAATTTCACCTTTCCTTTAAGATTTTATCCTTTTTTTGAACTATGAAACTCGACTTGGAAAACACTGAGACGGTGAGCAAACGTTCCAATAGGGGCATCGAAATCAATGTGCAAATTATCCAAGGAAAAATTCAATCCAATATAGAGAATACCCAACTGGGATATCAACATTGATGTGATAATTTACCAAGAAAACATTTGAACCAGTGTGTTATAACATCTTTCGACACCTCCATGCCTCATATGGATTTATTTTTCCACCATACCCTTCTTACACCTCTTATGATGAATTTGATCACTCTATAGACTAACCAAATTGCCACAAAAGGGGTGTACACATATGCTTATGCTTCCAAAAAGGTGTGTACACCTCAAAAAGTGACTAAAAACTATAAAATTCATGAAAAGTATGCACCCTGGAGTCGGTTGTATGAAAAAATTACTTCTATAACTCCCTAAAACTCATGCCAAGTTGTCTCAACCAACCTAAATTAGTATAAAATGAGGCATAATCGAAGGAATGTGTTCTAGTAAATAGTATGCATTGATGTATTCTTGTATCATCATTGCACCACCATTACAACTATCTCCCTTCAAATTCAATGACATTCCTCACCATGAAAAACCCACGATGAAATAAATATCCTCCAGTCCAATTTGAGGGGATAATTATCTATGATAAAACCTTTTTACTTAGGTTCCCAGTATCCAACAAGAGTTTGCAACAATTGATTTTGTGCACACATATTTGGAATGATAAAAAAATTGATAAAATCGTAATATCAGAGGGAATTCATCACCTCTAGACCATCCAAAATATGATTATCAATGTCCTCATGCTCCCGTCATCACCAAATAATTTCTATTTATTGTTTTCGTGAGAGAATTTTCAAGTTAGAGGCCATTTTTTCACTTTTTTGGGTATCTACTTTTTATGAGGGACATGTTCATATGTGCACTCCTTCCCCTCATCAAAAGTGGGCGTAGGGATGTCTATAGGAAAGGTGTAGATGCACATTCCCTTCACTATTAGGGGTCCCCACCAACTAAAATTTGAGGGAAAAATGAAAAGAGTTGGATCAAAATGAAGAGGAGGATGAGATGCATTATGTGGACCAAATGAATCTAGAAATGGATAGTGGAGAGTCCTGAAATATCCACCTAAAATTTGAGTTTGTTTTTAGCCAAAATCAATGGATTGGTAAAGAAGTCAAATGGCATGGTAAAAAGCTCCTATTTCTTATTTGTATTAGAATTTTTACCCACTTGACATTGTTTCAAATGCCCAACTTTAATTTTTATGAACCATTTTTGTCAGGATTAATGCCTAATGTGGTTGTTTCAAATCGACTTTGAGTTTTCTTAGTTGTGACAAAATTCTAAGGTCATTCGGTGCATTTTTTTCATCACATTAGTCTAACTTGTTTCATTGATAGGTAACTGACTCAAAAATGGCATATAGGTCATGTTTTGCATTGTTACATTTTGCATTGTTAGTTTCATGTTCCATTTTGCATAAAGTTGTGATACTAGTCCTTCCTTGTTGTTTAAAAGTGTCATAATTTGTGTGGTAGATCCTACTAATTATGGGTGCCCTAGTTAGAGCCTTGTTTTCCATTTTGGCAACCCTGCTAAAGTTTTCCATAGCATTGATATGTCTCTTATAGCTACCATGACTTTGTGTCAAAGCCACATGAATTCTTATCAATATATTTCTAGCCCTTTCCCATAGGGCTCCCATTTTTTACCTTTCAAGTTGTACTATTGCATTTCATACCACTACTTGCACTTTTGAGCCTAATGCCTGCTACAATTAACCATTTTCTTCTTATTTCTTATGCATTATCTTTATCTACTTTCATTTTCATATGTTGCTTATGTAACTTGGAACTCTTATCCCTACAGGAAACACATTGATGAGTTTCCATATCCTACAAATCCTTCCTGAACATTGAATAGGTAAGTTTTTTGCACTTGAAACTAGTTTTCTTGCCTTGTGACACTTGTTTTGCTAACTATATTATAACATTAATTTATTCTTTTTCGGGCTTTAATAACATGAAAAAGACACAAAAAGTAAATTATTTTTAAAAAATAGGGAGGGGTAAAATAATTAATACCTTTATTTTGATGGTAGTAGTCCTCAGTTATGTCACCCTTGAACAGAGTAAAAATTTTGGGTCTTCTTCTCAACAATTTGGACTTTGTTATTGCCTTATTAATATGAACCTTGATTTTTTGAGTTTGAACTCGTTCAGATGGTTACTCTTGTAGTCATAATGGAAAGTTTTTTTAAGCCTCCTTCTTCATAGACTTATAGTATCATTGTTATATTTTGGTTCAAATGTTTCCCAAGTCATTAATGTGTCATGCTTATGTTCAAGGGTTGTCTTTATCCCATGTCAAACATTCCTCAAAATTCTTGATTTTCCATGTCAACTTTATTGATTGTTAGGTTCTTATTAGTTATATTAGCATCTATGTTCTTTACTAGCACAAGTGTGGAAGGCCCCCATTGAATTCAAATATATTGACCTAGAGATAATAAAACCTAAGGAATATTTTCATTACCGATAGGTTACCTTGTTATCAAACGATGACAATCCATCAATGGTCATTGAATAATTGGTTTCCCATGTGTTTGATGTCAAGACCTATATTCACATATTAGTATTCATGTTGTACCTCAATTTCCATTTTCATTATTGGTGGAATAACTTTCCTTTGTCAGTAGCTTCCATTATGGATTATTTCTTAGAGGGTCTCTTCCATGGGTTATTTTCATCTAATACATGTGAGAGACATACTTAGTGGTGCATTCTTCTATTCTTTTTCCAATGACTTTAAATTATGTTCCTTGTGTTTTCTTGTGTTGGATGAGGGGGGGTGACTCAATTCCCTTCTTCCAATGTATCTCTTCCCATAAGCACTGAATTATTTTCTCTAGGACTGAGATCTAGAGATTTTATAATACCTTGGGAATTTTAGTCACCAATTGCAATTTCCTTTACTATTGACAATGGAAACACATAAATGTATCATAATAAATATATTCTACAAGTGTTTGATGAAAACACATCTATTTTCATTTGGTAGAATGTACTAGGTACCATCAACATTTTTTTATTGAAGACCTTGGGACATAGTAGAAACTCCCATTTATGCTACTTCTTGAGTTCCATATGATAGTACCAATCACCTATAGGACATTGGTACTTTTGGAGGATCATCTTATTCATCTCATAGTTTCATTCATCCTCTTGATTTAAACTGAGACATAGATCCATTTGTATTTCTTGGTGGCTATGATATATTTTGACATGGATCCACCATGTATATTTTTCGTGGCCATCATTACTACATTTTATATGTAGTTTCGATATTTTCATTGTACTTTATTTTGACCATGGTTTGCTACACTTGAGCATGGGTATGCCCACCCCAGGAATAGATATATATGATACCTTTGTTGGAAAGTTGGTTTTCATTGATGTCAACCCTAGAAGAATTCTAGAATCCCTTAGAAGTGATGGATCTAATTGAAGGAATCTCCAAAGTGGTCCCCTCATGGAATATCTCTAATCATGGCCCTCATGGGAAGACACTTTGAAGAAGTCTACAAAGAAACCTTAATAATATGGCTAGGAAGCCCCAGAGGGGTGGTCATGAATCCTGAAGTTGAATGGAGAAAAAGAGTGCAAAGGACATTAAAAATACATCCAAAAATATCATATATGGATAGTCCTTGTCATGATGTTTCCAGTGGTAGGTGGTATGACACGTGGTTCCTCATGGTTGATAATTTATACCCTCTAAAATATGAATCCCTAAAGTATGGTTAAAAATCCCCTAAATGACTACAACAAGAGGTTATAAGTTGGCCCCAAAATAAGGAAAAGGAGAAAAACGTTTGCAATGAGAAGTTATAAGTTAGACCTAAAGTCAAATAAGGGAGGTACTTAGAAAATTATAAAAACCCATCAAGAGCCTCTCATTTGATCATTAATCAAGTGAAAGAAAGAAAACAAGTATGTGATCTCTTAGTGAAACTGAAGTAGCAGAGGAGTGTGAAAGAGGTAAGTCTTAGATTCGTAGATTGGAGAAGGTTTTCTGGTAACTCTGTTTGAGCAGACCATCATGTTTCAGGTATAGGGAATCACATGAGGACCTTGTATGTTGCACACGATTCGTCACGCGAGGCCCCTTTAGTTTCCCTATCCACTTCACCAAAGCAAAAGAAAAGTTTGAATAAGGTGCTCGTCTCTTGATGTCGAAGTCAAGGAAGGTTTCATGATCTGAGATCTTTTGCACTGGGTTATTTACATGATAAATTGTATGGTTTTCTATATATTTTGATGTTCATATCTTGGACGTTATGGCACATTTTTTGAGGCATATGGTATATTCTTGAGGCATATATTGGAGGCTATGGAATATTATTAGATGGATGGTTTGTCACATTCTTGAGGCTTGTATCTTGCATATTTTGGCACATGTTTTGAGGTATATCTTGCATATTTTGGCACATGGTTTGATGTGTATCTTAGATACTTTGGCACGTGGTTTGAGGATTTTTTGGCACATGGTTTGAGGTGTATCTTGGATATTTTGATATATGCTTTGAGGCATATATTGGAAGGTATGGAACATGTTTGAGGCATGTCTTGGAGGTTTTATTTTCATATCAGGGATATCTCGGATGTCTTGGCACATGGTTTGATGCATATCTTGGTACATGCCTAATGCATATCTTGGCACGTGGTTTGATGCATATCACAGTTATCTTGAGCATATGATTTGAGGGATGTTATTGGTGATCTTGGCATAAGATTTATGTGGTTGAACCAGTTTTGATGATGATGATGTATCAATATCACTCAATAACAGTGACAGGTTGATTATGATGATGTATCAGTATCAATGATAGTTACAGTGATAGGTGGAGTCTCTTATTTATATTTCCAGGAGCTTGGGTGGTGCACGAGAAGATTGCTTCCTTAAAATAGAATGTTGGTGCTAGTAGGGGAGTTGCAGCTTCCTTTGAGTAGGTGCTAATAGATCTAGGGGGTTGGAGCCTCCTTCTAGTTTGAGATCTAGAATCTAGAGAGTTGAAAGTTTCTTCAAGTTGGAGCCTATAAACTAGGGGGTTGGAGCCTCCTTCCACTTAGAGTTCGAGAATATAGGGAGTTGTAGCCTCTTTAAATTTGGATCCTATAAACTAGGGGGTTGGTGCCTCCTTCTATTTGGTGTTGGAGAAGTTTGGAATTTGGTCCTTCATGTGGATGTAATACTCAAGATATATATTAAAAAGCATTCTTTTTTTTTTCCAATTTGGGTTTCCATGTAAAAATATTATGTATAGTGTATCTATGGTTTTATGTTGATGATATCTTGAATGCAGTCATAAGTTATAAATTGTTGATAACTTAATGTTTACACGTTATTGTTAAAAATCGTAAAATGTGCTCAATATTGAATCACCCCCCCTCTCAATATTGGTGAATATTCCAACAACCTTGGTTTATGTTGTAGGTACTTTCCTGATACAAAGTTTGTTGAAATTCACCTAGTCCTACTTAGGAGCTTACTCAATGATATTATATTGTATTTCAACCATTAGATATCATTTTGACCTCATACATTAGGGGGCATCTGTTATAACATCTTATGACACCTCCATATCTTGGATGTCTTTATTTGTCCACCATACCCTTCATACACCTCTTTTGATGACTTTGATCACTTTGTATATTGTCTAAAATTCCTCCTTGGAAATCCATATTCTCTTCCTTATCACAAAAGGAGCATACACGTGAACTTGTTCTTTAGAAAATGTGTGTACACCTCAAAAAGTGACTAAAAAATTTAAAATTCATGAAAATTCCACACTCAGTGGGATTTATAAGAAAACTGCTTTTGCAACTCCTTAAAACCTATACCAAGATAACTCAACCAACTTGATTTGGTATAAAATGAGGAATAATGGAAGGAATGAGTATAATAACTAATGCGGTAGAAAAACTATACTCTTTCTAGAATGATCAAGAGGTTGTTATCTCTGAGGTTTTATGATATTCACCCCTTAAGCAGACCCTACTCCTTCAATGTTTTATCCTTTCCTTTACTTCAATCCTAAAAGCTCATGGTTTTCCTCATTTTTTCATGGAGGATATTTTCGAAGGTCTAAAGAAATTTGGAGTGGATTGAAGATGGAAAAATCTATACAACAGTTATGGAAGTTGTTGGTAGCAGTTCAGGTATAGCTTTGTGTATCGCTATTTCATTTTAATTAAAATGGATAACTGTACTCTCTCCCTCCCCAAAATTTATTTTAATGTTTCGTTATTTATCTCTCTCAGTATTTGGTTAAGGTTCTAATTTGCTTGATAGTTAGTTAAGGTAGTTATTTCTGTTGATATTGAGAGGGGGGTGAATCAGTATCAAGTACAATTTAAAACCTTTTTCAAATTATAATTAAACCATTCAATCATATACAATGATCAATGAACAATAGTATAAGAGTTACACCAATACACCACAATACACCATGCACAATATATGAGAAAT
>SNQJ01S0025947.1:199079-247915 GCA_010110895.2 Picea sitchensis
GTACTCAACACCTTGAAAAAGAGATAATTTCAGATAATAAGCCTCTTTGAGGGGGCAACCTCCTTTTACCCCACTTAAATGTTCAAGTACAAGATTATTCAAAATGAAAATGTCTCCTTGGTATATATAGGAGACTAGGAGGTGTAATTACAAATAATGGCCTAAATCCGACATAAATAAAATAAAATTACTAATACAATATGCCCCAATTAAGGGGTAATGAGCCAATATTAGGGCTTAACAGAAAACCTAGCTATCATCTAATTACACAGGGCTAGTACCTAAGAACTTGCAAGTTCATTTCCTACTAACTAAAAGATCATTGCATATTAATACTAGCCTCCATAATAACCTACAAAATTGAACTAAGACAATTAAATCCTAAACATCAATTTATACAGAAAATAAAGAGAATAAAACTCATGTACATGAAATGGACAAAATGATTACACTACTCAAATCAACAAGCATACTAACTAAATATTCACCGAGACTATTGGTGGGCCCCCCAACAAGTCGTGGCTACTCTTCAAAGGAGAACCACAAGCTTCAACAACACAAATTGACCATTAAAATCCAAAATGCAATCTTTACACATTTTTTAGCAAAATGTATGAAAAATAACAAAACATAGTTGAACTCTCTATTCTCTCTCTAACTCCCTTTTTTTGACCACTGAGGTGGTATTTATAGGTTTATAAGATGAGAGGTCGACCACTGGGTGGGTTGAACTCCTCTAAAAACAAAAAAATTACATTAAATGTGTTTTAACCGTTAGTGGCTTCCAGAAACTAAGTGAGCCAATAAACACCCAGTATAACAACCCAATCTGATTTGTTAGAAGCTCAATAGCTAGAGGCCATGAGCACGAAGAAAACCCATATCGTCGATTTTTCCATCACTAGTCGCCAATATGATAACTTCCAACTTGCCCACGGTTTTCGTGTAGGACGAAGTGCCGAATGGAGTGTCGGATGGAGTACTAGATGAAAATTGAAAACCACAAACTGATCTCAATCCATTTAGAATTTCAGGAAACGACCAGCATGGGACCTAATTGGGCGTATTACACACAAAACCCATGTGCTGCATTTTTCACATTCCACTTTATGCTCCCACAATTTAAGATTTAATTTAGCTTCTTGTAATAGTGTCGGATGGAGTACCGGACGATGTGTTCGATGCAAAAACACCATGCAATTTTTCCCTATGACACATTGATCTTGTATTATCTCCTTGGAATCATTAAATCATGCTTAATTATACTTGAAATCATCACAAAACTCCAATTATACATACATGGTATAAGTTATGGTGATTTAACACAAAAACTCTTCAAAATAGGAAAATACATATACACATTTGGACAAAAAGGATCTAATTATCATCATTAAATTAACCATATCGCATTCCCAACATTACCCCCACACCTAATGTTTTCTAGGTCCCATTGCAAATAAAAATGAATCACCCAACATGACTAGACTTGCGAAGGAGGGGGTGGATTAGCTTTAGAATCTTCTCCCTCTTGCCTGAGGGATTTTGTCTTGCATATTTTATGATGTTTCAATTCCATCCATAGAATATTATTGGTGGCAGTCATATCATCAACCAAACTCTGTAGAGAATTCATCTTGGCTTGTAGGACAACGTTATCATGGCGTAAATGAGGACTTAGTGTTTCATGCTCTATAAGTTTGAACTAGAGGGTTTGGAGTTTTTGGAGGTTGTTTATGACATGTGAGGAAGCCTTGATATTTATATTATACCCTTGATCCCTTAAACCATGAAAAACAACAATTTTACCTCTGCAAAATTAGTTCCAAAATTGACTTCCCAGAAGTGCAACAATTCTGGCCTGGAGAACTTGTGAACAATAGGTATCAAAGTGACACCTGCAACTACAAGAAACTAAATCCGGTGTAAAAAATAAGAGAGGTTTTGTTTTTGAATATGTCCTTGATAAAAACCTCTCTTGGTTTTCAAAAATTCACTTCGAGTTGTTAGGAAAACACAGAAACAAAACATGACTAAAACATGAAAGAGATAGTGTTTTATTTTCTGAAAAACTAGGCCTCTAAGAGAATTGAATATATCCCAAACCATAATGTATATTCAAAAATAGAGAGGGGTTATTGTTTTTGGGTATTTTCTGAACACAAACATCCTCCATGCTTAAAAAATAATTTCCCATTTTTTCATAATCCAAGCTTGAAGTTTGTTACTCACAAATTACAGAAACACAACGTGCTCTCAACAGAAATGCAGTGTGGTATTTGAGAGTGTTTTTGGAGGCCTTCCAAAAGGATTTTTGGGCTGAAAGTGGTATGGTTGGAAATTTTATGATGTATTATACACAATGGAACCATCAAGCACTCCAAATTCCTTCTCCAAACCTCTGAAAAATTGACTTGAAGTGAAGTTGTCCAAATGTGCAGAAACCCTCCTATAGCGACTATATTTTGGGAATTTCTCTCAAATAATAACACCTGTGCATAAAATGAAGGAGGTTTTTTTTTCTTGTTCTATTATTGACAGAAACCTCTTTCACGTTTGTCAAATTCATCTTCCTTAATTCAGAAACCAATTTTGAAGTAGAACTTTGACTAAGACAATCATTTGAAAATTTATGACAAGGAATGATGACATGACCATAATGAAAATTTATGAACTTGGATGAGAGGAGGGAGTAGTAAGGACACCTATACACAAAAATGACCATTTTACAACCAATATATGTCAAATTTTATTTTAAATTTGTATTTTGAAAATATAACAATTTGACCTAAGAACCCTATCAATCACATGAAAGAGTAAATTTGATCACTGGTGACTGACATAACTGACATATACTAACAAAAGGCTTGGTTTGTACTGGTAGGCATGGTGAATAGGATAATTTTTATTTCCTGTCATCGATCTGTAACAATTCAAACAACTATTCCTCTTTTCATAAGCTTGTAATACACATGGCAATAAGTATTTAACAGTTGTTATCGCGTTGTATTTGTCACAAAGAGTAGTTAAGTATAAGCAATATTCTATAGCATAAACATCAAAATTCCCAGAAATACTATAACACACACAATTATGTCAAAAATATATAATTTAGCATACCAATACAAACAACCGCTGATATAATATCCCAAGACATTGTAAAATGACAGTATGACAAAATTTTGATAGAAATCTTACTTCCTCTTCTCATGGGTTTGCTATACAAATGGGAAGTGCTTAGCATTTTTTAGCTCAGTAGAATCCCTCCAGATTGAAGATATGGCACTTCCTCGTGCCATGAATTGGAAATAGGCTTCTTTGTCTTTACTATTTTTAGAGGGGGGTTAGCAATAGGCTTCTTGGTCTTCTTGCCCAATGAGGCTGCAGGGGTATCAACAAGTTTCTTGGACTTTTGGTCTGGTAAAGGAATACCTTGAGAATGAGGGTTTGGGTGGAGTAATAGTCCCTATATCAAGTGTATTCCTTCTATTCGTGATTGTAAGATGAGGATTTTCATATTGATAAATGAGCTCATCCCACATTTTCTCCAACTCGTCTAATACAAGTAGATTGATAAGGTCGTGGTGAAATAGGATGTTATGGGGTTGTTATGGGGATTGGTTTCATTGTTCCTCACTTGGGATTAAATCCTCTCAAGACTCTTTAAGAAGTAAAATGGAAAATTCAATGGCTTATTGAACTGATAGTGAGCTAATAATTGAAAGTGACAAGCCTTAAAGACAGAATATCTACCTTCACATGTAATCAATCTGGTGATGACTATGAGAGGGTTGATTATCTCCTCTTTTTTCCACTCTTTGAAGTATCCCTTATCTCTAGAGATGTTCTGAAATTTGGGTTTGAAAACCTTGTTATAGCTTGCTCTTGGAAACTAGTGGTGTTTAAACCAACGGTCTCCAACTCTTGAGAGATTTGTGGCTGAAGCAATTGATTCCTCAGAGACCACGAACATAGTGAATAGGAGTAGAGGCAGGATAAGAGTGTTCTATTAATATTTTTTTTTCCATCGTGCTCACACAATCCATTCATCTATCTCACATTTTATAAGACATGTAATCATAACTCTGTAATGAATAGTCTGTAACGACAATAAACCATTTAAGTGGTTTGTTAAGGAAATGTACAATAGTTTATAACACACATGGAATTAGTATTTCAAAGAAATAAAATGACCGTTGATGTAATAACCTGTATCATGAAAACAATACACAATTTTTTTTTACAAAGATTTACTTCTAGGAAATGTTATCATTTGTCAACTCATGAACCCCTCCCCCACACCTAAGTATTATGACACCTCACAATAAAAAGTACAGGAAACCAGATAGTTCTCCCAGTAGCCGAAGATTTACATCTTGTTAAGTGTAGAGATAAATTTCACAGATTGGTCTGATGAGACGGTTAAAATATGGTCCCACCTATAGGATAAGATATCCTATATAGAGATAAGAAGAGGTAGGAAAGAGAGTTTCAAGATAGTCTCAAAGTTCGTTCCCAATGGAAAATTTATGGAGTTCATTAACCTTAGCTTAACCATACATACTCTATGTTATCTTTGTCTACAAGTAATGTCATACATTAGGACAAGTTTAAATTTATTATTTATTTTTGTCAGATTACCATCCTCGCTAGGTAGAATTCCCTGCTGCCAACAAGCTTGTTCAATACTCCGACGGATTTACCTAGTCATACCACAGGCCAGTTTAGTACCCACTTCCAGCATAACTGTTTAATATCCTGACAGGTTAGCCTCTTACACCCTCAGATATTGGCCCTCCATCTTTTAATATTTTAGTATAAGATTGTTTTATGCAAGAAGATGGGGGGATAACTCTGAAAACAACTTTTTATTTCTTTTTATTGGGATAGCATTTATGTTGGAGGATGACTTTCTGTTATATATATTCCTTAGTGATTGTCCTGATGTAAGGGGTACTTAAGTGTATGTAGCCTATCTAAATATATGATATAATCAAGTATTTTAGTGTGTAGTGGGTGGTACCATTGGGAAATAATAGAAAGGTTTCCTTAGGCTCAACTCACTTTCTTCTTTTGTAAGTTATTGTAATGTTTCCATGACTGACCTCTAATCATACCTTCTTGTTACTCTTTAATAAATATACTTTACTTAAGTACTCAGGTTTCTTGGGGAAACTATACGAGAGACCTCTAAGATTTATGGTTATGGTATCACTTCCTTATACAGTGGTGAAGGTTTTCAAGAGAAACTTCTTTTTAAGATTCCTTGAGAAAAAGAAGATGAAAATATTTTTCAAAAACATGGCTAACTAAAGAAAGTCATTATTCATTTTATGCTTAGCAAACAACAAGGTTCAAGTATAGCAATGTTTTGAAGAAAAAATATTCTTTTATATCTCCTTGAAATTGTCTACTCCTAGTGAAATAAATACCTGCAGAAATCTCTAGGGCTAGTTGTCAAAAAACACACTCTAAAATATAAAAAACTAATAAGATCAATGAGATCAAGGCACTAGAACATGTATCTCATAGTTATTTTATTAAAAAGAAAATGTAAAATGAGTTTTCATTAGACTTTAAGCTAAACTAACAACGTGCAGTTTTTATTTACTATCCTACCCTACCTAAAAAGAAAGGAAAATATTTATTCAAGTTTAAGAGCTTTTCCAATGTAACCATGTGCGAAGCAAGATACGAAACATACTCATATCCGCATATGAAAAAGTTACCGTAGTGATTACCTGGATATGAAGAACCAACCAACTTACTTGTTTTGGCATTAGAAGGTGTTGAAGAAGAGAATAGTATTGTGTCCTAATGACCTCTTGAAACCAAATTTCAATGTAATATTGATGTTTATCAATAGTAATTTCTATGCTCTCCTTCATCATTTTATGCAAATCCTCTTCTTCTAGATGATTAATTTATCAAGTACATAAAGGATCTGTTGAGATGGATGTTGAGAACTCCTCAATCTCAGGTCTTAGTAATTGCTCTCCATGAGATGTAGTCCATAAGTTTTCAGCTTCCTTCACAGTTTGGCAAGGAAAATCATTTTGTAGCTCATAGGACCTTGATTCTTCTAATATTTCTATAGAGGTAGATACACTTTTGGCTGCTGCTAAAATATGTTCTTCTTGAAAAGAAGAAATCCCGGCTGTTGCTAGGATTTGAGAAAGTTCCCTCAAGCTAATGGTTACTTCTGAGTTCATTTTGTTGGTTGATGGATCCTACCTCACATAGCGATTAGTAAACCAATCAAGATTACTCAATAAGAAACTAATCAAGATTACTCAATAAGAAGCTAATAAAACTAATAAGCAAGTGAACTCTATTCTTAAATTAAACTTCCTAATTACTTCTAATTTACAAAAGGAAATATTAATCTACTAAATTGAAAGCATCATCACAATAAAAGTAAATAACAACTAATCTATGATAAGAAAACTATTCTTCAATCTGCCAAAGCAAGAAGACTATCTAACCTACAAAAGCAAGGAAACTATCTTGTAATCTATGAAAGAAAGAAAACTCAAATGTACTATTGATGGTTATGTCTCCAGTGTCTTATGATATCATGATGGCACTTAACAATTAACGATAAATCAAGAGGGATAAAATCAATATTTACTTCGATAGCAAAGTGAAAAGTATGAATTAGACAATCCAATGAGAACTTAGCCATGATAGAAGCAACATCAACTATCCTTCATATCCATGTGATTATTCAATCATGCATTAATTATCAACAATATAAAAACACTATTCTATAAAATTCAAATGTGTTCTATACTAATATAAGAAAATTCACATTACTTAGATTCAAAACTAAACTTGATAATCACCTTTGAATGAAAATTGCAACCTAAATATAGAAAAGGAAATTGCATGAAATAAATTAGACTAATTCTATTTAACAAATTAAATTGTAAATGAGGAAATACTCTTAAAACAACATATGACAAGAAATTAAATAAGCAAACAACATAACAACTAGATAATGAAATTTAAATAGCAATTAGATAAGAAAACTAAAAATTAGAAACTAGAACTAACACTATCCATCCATCAAAGCTTGCCAAAGAAACCATAAACTAGAAACTTTGTTTTAACTCTGTTTTTATACTCTATTTCAGCACAAAGAAAACCTAGCTATCATCTAATTACACAGGGTTAGTATCTAAGAAATTGAAAGTTCATTTCCTATTAACTAAAATATCATTGCATATTAACACTAGCCTCCATAATAACCTGCAAAACTGAACCAAGACAAATAAATCCTAAACATCAATTTATATAGAAAATAAAGAGAATAAAACTCATTTACAGGAAATAGACAAATGATGATTACACTACTCAAATATACAAGCATACTAACTAAATATTCACCCAGAATGTGGGTGGTCCCCCCAACAAGTCCTGGCTACTCTTCAAAGGTGAACCACGAGCTTCAACAACATGAATTCACCATTATAATCCAAAACACCCAGTCTTTACACAGTTTTTAGCAAAATGTATGAAAAATAACAAAACAAAGATGAACTGACTATTTTCTCTCTAAATCCCTTTGTCTGACCATTGAGGTGGTATTTATAGGTTTAAAATATGAGAGGTCAACCACTGGGAGGGTCAACCTCCTCTAAAAACAACAAATTAAATTAAATCTGTTTTAACCGTCGATGGCTTCTAGAAACTAAGTGAGCCAATAAATGCCCAGTATAACAACCCAATATTATTTGTTAGAATATTAGTAGTTGAGGCTACGAGCATGAAGAAAACCCATGTCATTGATTTTCCCATCACCGGTCGCCGATATGATAACCGCCAACTTGCCCATGATTTTAGTGCAGGACGGAGTGTCGGATGCAGAATTGAAAACCACGAATTGATCTCAATCTGTTTAGAATTTCAGGAAACAACCCCATGGGACCTAATTGGGCGTATTACACACAAAACCCATGTGCCGTGTTTTTTAGATTCCACTTCATGCTCCCACAATTTAATATTTAAGTTAGATGCCTATAATAGTGTCGAATGGAGTACCAGATGGAGTGTGAGATGCAAAAACACCATGCAATTTTTCCCTGTGACACAAATTTCACGTATTAGCTCCTTGGAATCATTAAATCATGTTGAATTATACTTGAAATCATCACAAAACTCCAATTATACATAGATGGTATAAGTTATGGCGATTTAACACAAAAACTCTTCAAAACTCTTCAAAACAGGAAAATGCATATACACATTTGGCCAAAAAGGATCTAATTATCGTCATTAAATTAACCATATCACAGGCCCAACAATATGTTACAATGTATTGAGTTCCACAAGAGTTTTAACTTTGGCATTGGCCCGACCCTAGGAAGCTCTGGGGGATGTTACAATCTGGTATCAGAGTCTGAGTTTTTAACACTGGGCCTGGATGGGCCGTATAAGTGGAAATTGAAGAAAACCTTTCAGAACAAATTGTTGTTGAAAAATAAAAAATTTGAGTTTCAGAGCATCCATTAGTGTGAAGAGGGCATTGAGAGACACCTTAGCTATGTTTGAAAGATCAGGAGGTCTAGTGGTTCAAGAAATCTATTAGAGGAAAAAAACCATAGTAACAATGGTTTTAGGGCCACAAATTTTAGTTTTGGGTCGTCGGATGTGTTTGGGAGAAGGCATAACATTAATAACCATCAAATATTGGAAAGGAGCACGACGATTAACCTTCAAGTCTTTCAAATTTCATTGTTTTGGAAAATTTTAAGATTTTGACAAGAGGAGGAAAAATCCCCAAAGCTCCGAAGTCCCAGAGTAGATATACATCTTAGATCATTTGGAAGAAGGAAAACCATTGGATCCCCCAAGTTGGTTTGGTAGTTTGATGTTCAGGGGAATCTGTTTGTGGATTCACAGAGTGGATTTTTCCCTAAATTCTCGAAGTCTATAATCAATATGAACCGTCCATTGTCGGAGAAACGTGTCCACAAATTAGCAAGAGTTTGGAATTTCAGTGTCCAATAGTTGGGGGGTGGGGTGGTCTTCGACAGCGAAATCCTCTCAAGATTGAAGTTTCGAAGTCCCAAAGCCTCAAAGTCTCAAATATATGGGGAAAAATTGTTCGAAAGTTCAGCCTTCGAGTGTTTTGATGTGCTCTGGTGGGGTATTCTCCAATGTTGCAAAGTACTAGAGTGACGCAACATGATGACATCACTTTTGCGAGGAAAATCTCTCTATGGCTAGGGTGAACCACAATAGAAAGAAATGACTGCAGAAATAAACTCTATCCCAACAACATGTTATATAAACCAATGTGAAAGCAATATAAGAAAGAGTCCTACCTCGTGTACATGTTCAATGATGTCCACCATTGAGCACTTCGACCCAAAGATATATACCTGCAACAACTTCTTGATAGATAATCAAAACAAGCATATGGTGGAAATATAAAAGGTTAACACATTAGATAGCATAATCCATCAATATACATAACAAATACTCCCATGGATAATAATACATATATTTACAAGATATCAATTGGATGGGAAAGGATTATTTCTACTAATAAACGATCAACATTAGTGAAAATATTACAGACTTCCATGTCGGCATGGTTCAGAACCAAGAAACTGAGTTTCTTCTGATTGGGCCTCCACCACTTCAATCATCCACCAAATGCAAGCTCATATAAGCGAGACAAAGAGGTTCTCCATCAATAAGGGTAGAGCTTGGGGGTTGAACACTGTGTTCAGACTTAAAGTAAAAAGGGATGCAGACTCAATATGAAGTAAATAATTTCTCAAGAGTAACTTTGCTCTCAAAGTTGAATTCTTTCTCCTTTTCCACAACTCAGAATTTGCTTCTTTATATCCTTCAAAATGCAACTGAAGGGATTATTTAGAACGTTTGCAGTATATGGAAGGCCAAGGATCAGAGATATCCTATCGTGACATGGAAACCTGACATTTAATTTTGATTTTCTAGCACAAATACCAATATACACGGGATGTGATGGATCAGCCTATGTATACGCTTGTTGTATAGGGTGAAATATGTGTACAAGTGGAAAAAAATTATATTTTAGTCTCTAGACTTTAGTAACAGGGAAGACAAGTCTGCATAGGGAAATGGAATAAGGCCCTCTCTGCAAGATTGCATAGGGTGAGGAAAATATTCCTCTAACATATGCCCCCTAATGTGTGAGGTCAGAGGTGTATCTGCAATGGTCGAAATACATTATGAATAACCAAGAAGTGGAGTGGTAGGGAACCAGCTAGACGAACTCGATTTCTTATTACATTCTGCACTAACTTTGCATACATGGCTACCGAAATACACTGCAGATCCATGTGAAAATATACCAAATAGGTGTTTGTGGCCATGAATAGGAAAATACAAATGTGGTCACATGCCAATAGCTATCATAGTCACGAACAAGGCCCAATAGAACCATTCTCAAAACCAATATGAATATGTTTGTATACCATGGAGTACAATCTAATCTCCCATGATCACTGAAGTCATATAGGTATTGGTCCAATGAAAAGGAAGCAAAAGCTCAGGAAAGTTGTAGCCACATAGTGATGTCTTCAAGTCTTCTACACAATCCTCCAAAGATGAAAGTCTACATCATGTGAACAAAGGAGTTGAGGTCGAACACAATGAGACATCATTTGATTACCGATCATTGATGTATATCATTAACAAACACGAGACAACCTACCAGTAATGAAAGTAGGTATCAAGGCACTGAGTACATTCTTACAAGTGTGAATAGAGGATTCGGTGTCAAACACCTAAAGAATCCATTGATAAGGAGGCATTGATGTATTCCCAACTGTCGATGACGAGAGAGTCTGCCACTAATGACTGCAAGCCTCAAGGTACTCATAAGACTCTAGGCCTCATTTCTAGAATAAATGGGATGATTTCAATGGAAAGAGACTTGTTGAAAGGAGAGAATTAAGGAATATCTCATCAGTAAGCACGAGGTACAAATCAAGAGCTTCATGATTTGGTGGAAATTGGACGAAGAACAAGTTCACAAACCAATGACCCTGTGTGTATTTCCTGTGTGCCAAGTTCAAGAAGTACATGAAAAGACCCTCTGAATAACAGTCAACGATGAAAACTGCTGACAAAGGCGAGGAAACCACTAATAAGGTTAATGACATCTGTTAAGAACCAAACATCAACATAAAATAGAAAAACCTCAGGAAAAGTACTCAACGCCTTGAAAAAGAGATAATTTCTGATAATAAGCCTCTTCGAGGGGGCAACCTCCTTTTACCCCACTTAAATGTTCAAGTACAAGATGATTCAAAATGAAAATGTCTCCTTGGTACATATATAGGAGCTGGGAGGAGTATAATTACAACTAATGGCCTAAAAGAAGCCGACATAAATAAAATAACATTACTAATATAACATGCCCCAATTAAAGGGTGTAAAGGAATATTAAGGATTAACATGCCCTCCAACAGGACAAGTGTTGTCCACAGCGGCTTGAGTAACTCTAGATGCTTCGTATAAAAGACTCATCTTCCCAAGTGGAATCTTATTTGGTAGTTTCCTCCATATAATGAGGAAACTCGCGGAAATAAAGGATTTTATTCCTCGGTGAAAATTCTTATTATCGATGATGGCTTGAGGATCCAATATGATTTTCCTTGCTCATCAAGGGATTACAGCAGTATAGTTTGAGTGGGATCTTGTCACACCTATAGCAACTAACAAGCATGAAACGCTGGAAATGGGTGTACTCATGAGGTCTGGTATCAATTTGTATGCCATAGTACCAATCTTTTACAACCGTTGTAGGGTCACTTAATTACTTTGGTGATAATTTAGTGTTATCTTTCTTATTTGCGGGGGACATCTGTTTGTATCAGTTTGTAGTCACCAAAACTTTAATCCCTACTTCAAAACTTCTTACACTTCGATGTTGATTTTCTTGTTGTTTCAAGCGGTTTGTGCCATGAATTAGGGGTTGTCCTTTAAGATTTGGAGAATTTGTTGTTTGGGGCCGGTGTGATCTTTTATTGCTTGAACCTTAGATTTTCTTTTTAGAAAGAAGAAGTGATGGAGGGTGGTATCATAAAAGTGCCATAAATGGTGTAGCCACTTTTGTTGCGGTGTGAAAGGGAGGTGTTATACCACCAGTATTACGCCAAGGTAACCATTTGAACCATTGTGTTTGTTTATCGAGGAGACAAACAGCGAGAAGGTATCCTTTTAGGACATTTTCCTTTGTCTCTGTTTGTCCATTGGATTAAGGATGATAGGATGAGCTATGAACCAATTGAGTTCCCAAACAAGAAACTAATTCTGTCAAAATGTCCACGATTGAATATGGGATCTCTGTCACTTACAATAATCTTTGGGGAACATAGCTTTTTAGTGTCTCCATGAATGCGGTGGAAGCGTACTGTGCTAACTTTGAAGGGATGAGAGAGTGCACAAAAGTGTACATGCAGATGGAGTCTATCAACAATCACCATGATGACACTCTTTCCTTAGGACTTTGGTAACCACCAGTGAAATCCATAAAACCTCTCTAATACTTGACTTGGGATGGATAATGGTTGTAAAATGCAGGGTCTTAATTGTTTCCCACCTTATTTTGTTGGCAAACCACACATTACGCCACAAACCTTTGAACATTATTTTAAGGCCATCCCAAAAAAAATCCTTCTTGACTCTATGGTAGGTTTCAAAATTCCTGAGTGCCCTCCCTGCGGAGAGGTGTGCAATTCAATAGTACATTTTGTTTGAGTTGGGAGTTCTTACACATGAAAATGGCGTCTTTGTACCATAGTGAATCATTTTTCCATGTAAAATAGCTCGATGCACTTGGAGATCCTAGCGCAACCTTTGAATGAGAGTCCACACTTTACCCCGTCATTTTTCCATTCATCCCTTGCTTCTATTATCAATGGGTTGGATGATTGAGATAACAAAAAAGGCCTAAACATCTTCATCTTTTCTTGAGGCATCTACCCGCGACATTTTTCTTCCCATAGGCGGATTTCAAAATCATAAGCCGATATCTTGGTTACCCATTTTTGTTGTTCTTCTAAAGATAGTCTTTGTTCCAAGAAGTATTTAATACTATCATGATGTATTTGACGAAGTTCCACCACCTATTAGGTAATGGCCAGCCATTTCTTCAATGCATGTAGTATTTCATCATTTCCTTCATAAATAGGTTTGGTAATAAGTCCCTTCCATTTAATTGGTATTTCAAAATCAGGGGCCTTCCTTCTTGCAGTAAGGACAACACTGATTCCATTTCCGAGGCATGCGTTACAATAAAGGTTTTGTGAAGTCTAGAGTGGTCAGAAACCGAGGAGATTTACACATCACCTCTTTAAGTTGTTCAAAGCTTTAGTTGCCTCTAGAGTCCATGAAAATGCATCCTTCTTGGATTAGTGCCATTAAAGGTGTTGCTATTCTTCCATAGTTAGAACAAACTTGCGGTAGTAACTTTGTCAAACCAAAATCTTAAAGGATTTTTTAATGTTTTGGGAATCGACCGGGTCCATCATAGCCTTAATCTTGTTAGGGTCTACCTAGAGCACCTTCATGAGATACAATATGACCCAAATACTCTACCTCCTTTACTCGAAGAAACATTTGGATGGTTTGGCATATAGTTGTTGCTCCTTTAGTGGTTAACAGCACCACATCCAGCATGTTGCATATAGTCCTCCCAAGACTTGCTATAGATTAGTATATCATCAAAATACTAACACAAATTTTTTGAAGGAAGGGCTTGAAAATGCAATTCATCAACCAACAGAATGTGGAAGGTGCATTTGTAAAGGCCAAAGGCATGACCAAAAAGTTCATAATGGCCTTCATGAGTTATGAATGTTTCTTTTGGGATATCTTATTTACCCATTTTGGAGGCTTATTTGGTGTAGAAAGTCCCTTTTGGTATGTTGGCCAAATGTCACTTTTGAACCTTGATTTATTGAAATTCTGCTCACTAGACAATATTTATTGTGTTATATCTCTCCCAAGTTTTGGCCCTTATGGGTATGAAACTTTCTTTTAGATTAGTTCTACTCGATATTTCTTCTCACGCAATGCCACTGGTCGATCAAAATTGGATGTGCCAGGTGGAATTCATGGTAACTTCCCAACCTCTGATATTTCTTCTCTGCAATGCCACAGGTCTGATCAAAATTGGATGTGCCAAGTGGAATTTACAGTAACTTCCTCACAACTTGCTGATGTTTTGTCTTTCCAGGAGATCTCACTTGTATAGCATTCCCCGCACAAAATAATTGATATAAACTTCTTAAACTCGTCCCTAAAATACTACAGACTTTCCAAGATCCAATGCAACCAGTCCCACTCAATTTGGATACTCTAGCAAGAAGTTATGAGTGTTTTACCTGGAACACCTTCTTGAGACTAGTCAATAGGACTAGTCAGATACCCTATCTTACACAAGGTGTATCTACAAATTTAAGATGACCCAGAAGATGAAATTTTTAACACCGATACCTTACTTATTTAAGTCTGAAACGTTACAGAAAAATATTTATAGAGAAAATTCCACAATGACTCATTTTAGGATGATTCCAGAACCCTATCTTGTACAGGTTGTATCTCCAAAATTATAAGGCCTCAGGAGCTGAATTTTTAACCTGACGTACCTTGATCCGTATTATAAATATCCTCCAAGCCGTTCCTTATGAAACATTGTATAAAAAAATTTATAGCGAAAATTCCACGGTGTCTCATATGTAGCAGCGAAACCACAAGACCTTGAGCTCTGATACCATATGTTAAGAACCAAACATCAACATAGAATAGAAAAACCTCAGGAAAAGTACTCAATGCCTTGAAAAAGAGATAATTTCTGATAATAATCCTCTTCTAGGGGGAAACCTCCTTTTACCCCACTTAAATGTTCAAGTACAAGATGATTCAAAATGAAAATGTCTCCTTGGTATATATAGGAGACTGGGAGGTATAATTACAACTAATGGCCTAAAGACGACATAAATAAAATAACATTACTAATATAACATGCCCCAATTAAGGGGTAATGAGCCAATATTAGGGCTTAACAACATCCAAGACACTGTACGAATCCTAATGTGTGAATGGATGTCTTGCTGTCGAAAACAAGGGAAACCACCCAGTCAACGACCAATGATGAAATGTCGATTGTTGGGTTCAAGGTTACCTACCAATGATGAAAGTAGGGCTAGGGTGCATGATAGGAATACAATGTCATGTGATTCTGAGAGAAACTGAGGGTATGGCCGACATGAAAAGTCAATATTTCTTAGGAGTGGCTGACACAGGTTGATAGACTTCCTTTGAACAAGAGTGTGATACATATGGAGGACTCTGGTAGCATAGACCCACTGATGAAACCATGAGATCCAGGTAGCATTAATGAAATTATTTGTAAGGGATAGAAGAGTAACCATTCAGTAGAGAAGACTCTGTAATGAGATCAACTTCCTAAGGCCATGCTAATCCAAAAATTATGATGAATGGACTCAAATAACTTTGTGCTCTGTTCAAAGGCGACACGACTGCTGTCGATACAAGATAATACTATCTTCTCACCTGTATTTTTTTTTTTTTCATAGACAAATAAATGTTATGATACAGAGGAGGAAACATGTGTCGCAAGTAAGAAAAACTAGTTCCAGCAGTAGAGCGTACCTATGCTCAATGCAGGAAAGTGCATGTAGGAGATGGACACTTGGGGGAATGTTTCCTCCTAGGTATAGGGTGTCAAATTGTGAAGGATATGAACAAGGCTCTGCTTGATTGAGGATGCAAAACTGCTGAGGAAAACAGTTTATAACGCAAAGAGAGAACCGACTATAGGCTCAATACTGCAAGCAGGGGCATGAGATGCAATAAAAACTTAACGCCAAAAAAATTTCTTTTTTATGTCTTTTAGTCTACTTGGTGTGAAAAAGAGATAAAATTGTACCAAATAGACGTCTTTTCAAAACCAATTTTATGAGTGTGAAAGAGACAAGCTCACTCGACAATCTTTTTACTTTTTTATAATGAGTCAGAAAAGAGATCAACTGTGACTCATGACCTTTCAAATCCAATTTAACGAGTGTGAAAGGAACAAATCACTTGGAAATCTTTTCTCTTTTTAGACGAGTCAAAAAAGAGATTAACTAAGAATCGTTTGGGATTCCATGGGATATAAGGGTTGCATGTTTATGAATGAGAAATGAGGCTCAACATAAAGTCAAGTACGAGTTGTGAGGGACTCCAGGTCCTGTTGAAAACATCTCTGCATGGGTACCAATTCCAGTAGGGGATCTAACTAGGGCACCCATGTTTGGTAAGTCTCTACCACTTGAAAATGACAACTTTATAGCAGATGGAGGGTTATGTGTCGCAACAAATGGGTTCATACCTAGGGCATAAAAGTGATAGTTATAGGATAATGCAAAAATGCATAATGGAATGGATACTTATCCTATATGTTGGGTAACAAATATACCTGCCCGAGGTGAAAAATGGTCGACATAACGCTGAAATATGCAAAAATCCCAGGTTAAAACTGCAAAAACCAACTCGATCCACTTTTGTTTTAGTCCATTAGGTGCAAAAATGTCTTAAAACTATAGAAAGTGGGTGAAAATAATTTATAAATAGTAATAAACTAAAAAAATACTATACCATTTTGATTTTTTACCCAACTAGTGCAAATTGGACCAAAATTCCTCCAAGATTCAAACGACAATTTGTGGGAGAATCGGGAAACGAAATCACGAGCCATTTGGATCAAGTGATTCTTTCTCTCTTCCTCTTAAATTTCAATGGTTTAAAATTTTGAATTAAGTCTTAATGTTTTAGTTATTGAAGGCGCAAAGTATAGATGTCGGTGTACGTAGGTTGGCCTTGGTTAGTTCGCCTATACAACGAGGTCTACACTCCTGTGTGAACTACATGGGGTGTATATTAATCTCTACACATGAATTTGTGCAAAGGAGGCCACGTACAGGCACGAAAAATGAGCAAATTGAAGGGTTCTAACTCAAAATTGTTTTTTTATTTGACAGGATGGTTCTTGAATGGAGAGAGAGAGAACATGAGGAGGTCAATGTTGCTATAGATCGAGATCTGGGGGCCAAATGGCCTTAAAGTGACATGGTTTGTATAAGTTGTGGGCACTCAAAGGAATGAGAGCCCAGGTGAGGTTGTTGGAGATGTTGGTAGGTTACTGATACCTTGATAGTGAGAGCTTCAATCTCAATGGGAAACCATAGAGAATTGAAGCAGAGGAAATTTAGTTTCTAACTAGTCTATCATGTCGAGGGGATGTTTTGAACCTCATATCACGGGGAGTAGGTAGTGGGATGAAGATAAAGGAATATATCAACACCCACTGTGTAGTAGGGACTCTTAAGGTAGGGAGTCAAGTCCCTATCTGGGCAATAAACAACCTCATTCTGAATATCATTGTCCTAGTCTTGACCAGGATCACAGGTTCAGCCTCATTTCACTAGGCATAGAGGATTCTCATGTTCTATGTAGTTCAGTGTGAGATACCTACATTGTATGACTGGTGCACCTCACTACTGGCGAATATGAAGAGCCAATTGACAGAGTGCAAGAAGGGGGGTAAAAGAAATTTTGGGTTTTACTCCATCTTGCACAGTTTCTTTTTCAAGTAGTTTCCAATTTTGGGACCTAGAGTTGATATTCTTTCTAGAGGACCTCACGATCCAGCCATGGCATGGTGGACCAAGGTGATGAGGTGGACGGGGGGAGGTAGGGTTCCAACACCCTACAACGAAGACTTCTTCTACTCGTGGCAGCGGAAGGTCATCTCTCTGGATGACTATCCCTATGAGGGGATTGACGTCAGAGGAGATCCATACATGTCACTTCCACCAGGGTCTGCCTACGATGACATAGGCATGTCAAAAAGTTTTTACATATTTCATTTTTTTGTATTTTTGTATAATTAGGACAAAAATATTTTTGGATGGTGCTTAAGTATTGACTATACTTTGTGTGCCACAGACATGGCTCCGTGATGGCTATAGGGTTTCCCCCGACATCGATGGAGGAATCGAGGAGATGAGGCAGCAGGAGGAGAATCTAAGAGGGTCCTACAAAACATGTAGGGAAACTTGTCACGTTTGAATCACATGATACCCATGGTTTAGGTAGAGGATCTTCCTGAAGCCATGCAGCGACAGGTGGTTGGTGTACCCAGGGCATGGGTACAACTCTTTTGACGTCTCGCAAATGCCATGGTTTTCTACCATGACACACATCTGATGCCACGGGCGTAGATGTCGTGGGATATTTTAATACTAGCATATGTGTATTGAGGGTGTTAACCCCATTTTGTACTATAAACACCATATTTTTTGAAATATATAAAAAATGATCTTCAACTTTAGTTATATTTTACAATGTGTGCATTGATTATATGGTTTTCTTTGATTTTAATTATGTGACAAATGCCAATCTAAAGAAAAGTTAGCATAAGCATCAGATACATGATTAGAACTCCTAGGAATATGATGACATGTAATCAAATCAAATTGTTGTTCTAAAATACGTACCCGTAGGAATCATCAGAGTAACGTAGGATCAAACACGTGGTAACGATCATTCAACTGACCTACTACTAACTGGGAATCTAGGTGAACTTATAATGAATGAATTCCATGTGAGATAGCATCACACAAAATTTCTATAACGATGCTATATTCGACCACATTGTTCATGGATGGACCTAGGAATACACCACCTGAAGACACCAATAGACCCTCGGACGAGTAAACCACCCAAGCGATGGAAGCCAAATTCTGTGTATGCCGACTGGCCTCGTATTTGATTCCTAAGTAGATCGACGATTCCGTTGACATCNACAAAAAAAAGAGATATATAAACTAAATTACATTAGTATACAGAGAGTTATGCCCAAGCTTGGGGCTCAAGTGTGATATATTTTCAAGTAGAGCCCATTTCTAGGCTCGACCAACTTATTCCCTTCATAATCTTCTAACTTGTAGGCTCTTTTTTCTAGAACATGTCGCATGATGTAAGGACCATGCCACATGGGTTTAAACTTGTCTGCCCTCAATGGTTCTTTGGCTTGATCATACAAGAGGACCAAGTCACCCTTGGTGTACAACCGAGTACAGACAGACTTATCATAATGGACCTTGAAACGTCATTTGTTCACCTCGATAGTTGTCGAGGCATCTCAACATTGCTCATCGAGGCTCTCTAGGTGTACAAGGCATCGCTCGAGTTTGAAAGTGTCAGGTAGGAGCGTGTCTGCCAACTTAAGAGAAGGGACTTCAAATTCAGTAGGTAAAATCGACTCCACACCATGTACTAATTGGAAAGGGGAAAATCCAGTGTCATTTTTGACCGAGGTTCGGTATGCCCAGAGTGCAGGATATAGCATGATGTGCCAGTCAGATTTACTCTGACTCACAGTTTTTTTCAAAATGGTCTTGACAGACTTGTTGGCGACCCCTACTTGTCGATTTTCCTTGGGATAATAGGGAGAAGAATGACCATGTCTAAACCCTAGTTTAGTTGCTATTTATTCCATCATCTCATTCTTAAAGTGACTTCCATGGTCAGTGACAATCTCACTCAGGATACCAAACCAGACGATAATCTGATTGAATATGAAGAAGGTTGTAGTCTTCCCATTGAATTTAACTGTAGACATGGCTTCGACCCACTTACTAAATTAGTCGATGGCCACGATAATGTGTTGATTCACCCCAGTTGAAGTTGGGTTGCAATTGACGAAGTCCACCCCCCACTTGGTGAAGGGACCAACGGTAATGACTGGATGAAGAGGGGTTGGATGCGAGCACATTTTTTGAGTGAACACCTAGCAAGGGTGACACTTCTTAAGAACTTCAATACAATCTTTAAATATCGTAGGCCAGAAATAACCGTCTTGCAATATTTTTTGGGTTGTCACAATCCCAGATAGATGACCACCACAAGACCCACTGTGGAAATCATTCAGAACAAACTCAACTTCTTCGTGAGTTAAACAACGATGCAAGATATTGTATATTCCTCAGAAATACAAAGTGTCACCAATGATAGTATATTTCTTAGCTTGGTACCTTATATGTCGTCGATCATCTTGTGGGAGATGCTGAGGGAAATTCAAGTTCTGAAGATAGAGAACAATGTCTCCATACTAAGGGTCAGACGACGAGACAAGAAAAATGTGTTCGTCTGCAAATGAATGGATAATGTCCTCATCTAATCGTGGAAAATCAGATATCAACTCCGCAAAGACTAGGGATTTTTTGGATTTTGTGAAAGAGAAATCGATATCAAACTCTTGTGATATGACAATCCATTTATAATATTTTCCCCCTATGATACTTCGGGTCAGGACATACTGAAATGGATTGACATCAACAACCACCATAGTCTTGAAAAGTAATATATAATGATGCAAATGTTGGACTTCATGCATGACATCCAAAGATATATTTTCAACGTGAGTGTAATTAAGTTCAAAACTGAGTAAAGTTTGACTAAGATAGTAGATGACATGCTCACGGAGCTCATCATCCTCCTGAACTAGAATCATACAAATCATATCTTCAAACACGGAGATATAAAGCAGGTAATCTCTATTGTAGTCAGGAGGATTTACCAGAGGCGCTGACACCAAATCTTTCTTCAAAGCATCGAAGGACTCCTAGGCTCAGTCATCCCAGATAAAAGGGGTGTCCTTCTTCAAAATATGCATGAAACCTTTAGTGATAGTGGCATAGTTCACTATAAACCTACGAAGAAAGTTATCTTTCCCCTATAAACCCTAAAGTTGTCTAATCATGTGCGAGGGAGGCAACTTAAATATTTCCTCAACCTTAAGTGGATCTACCATGATCCCAGTCTCAGAAACTAGAAAACCTAAAAAACAACCTGACTTAACCCAAAATATGCACTTCTGAGGGTTCAACCGGATTCTATAATAACAACATATTTCAAAAAAAATCCAAAGGTGAGTAACATGATCTACTCCCTTGCGAGAGTGAGTAGAAAGATCATCAAGGTAAGCTTCGACTATGTGCTTAAGATCGTGAAAAGAAAAAGTCATGGCACGTTGAAAGGTTGCTTTGACATTTTTAAGTCTGAAATGCATCTTTTGATATGAAAAAGTACCCAAAGGACAAATAAATGTCGTTTTGTGTTGATCCTCGGGTTTAATTTGAATTTGATATATCCTGAAAATCTATCCATAAAGGAAAATACTTCGCTTCCTGCACACTCATCAAGAATATGATCGATGAAAGGTGTGGGGAAGTTGTATTTCGGACAGGCCTTGTTCAGTTCATGAAAATCCATACATACACAGATGGTTCCTTGCTTCTTATCTATTTGAACGGGGTTGGATACCCATTCGGTCAAGGGAACTGGGTAGATGAAGCCAACATTAAGTATCTTCTCCACCTCTTCCTTAATAGCATGGGCCTTTCGAGGCTTGACATATCTAAGACGTTTTCGAACAGGTTTAGCATCCGGATAAGTTCTAATATCATGTTCGACGATACGAGGATTGATCCTTGGCATCTCTTCATAGGACAAGAAAATACGTCTCAAAATTCCTTAAAGAGCTCGATGTAGATAAGAATTTCTTCTGGCGAACAATCTGCACCGATATTTACATTTTCAACCTTACCAGGGGTATGATAGATGTCGATCGTGACAGTAGGAGAAATACTTGCCATATTTCCTTCGGCATAAATGTTGTTCATATCAAGAGGAACTACAATATGACCGACTATCTCACTCATAGTAGATCGAAAGTCATCTTGTTTGATTCTTTCAAGCTCTGGGAGAAAATAAGAGAGGTGATGCATGTCATCCCAAGGTTTGTCAGAACCATTCATGGCTTCAATGATGGCTTTGTCCGAGGGAAAATTAACATTAAGGAAATCATGTGAACAAGAAAACGAAGTGGCCCCCACAGGCTTAGATACGAGATCCTCCTCGTTCGTCGGCGATGGAACAGGATTAGGATTGGTGGAAGAGTCAAGAACAACTTGATACATAATCTTTGTTGTCAATAGTGGCATGGCCATCCCAACATGCGACTAACATTCACAAGATGAAGTCGAGGAAGGTAGGGTCCACGATCATTAAAATAAGAAGTGTGGAAAGGAATGGACCTCCTAGTTGAGATAGGCCTACTGAAAATGGCATAAATGTGATGGTTTGGGGCTGAAAATTCGAAAGTACCCATAAGGGAATAATACATTTTGACACCGGTATTCTCAGTTGTCAGCTGATAATTTTTTATCACAAGGATCGACGGTCCAAGAGATGCATTATTCCTAGAGCACGTAAAGGATAACTGATCGATCATCACAATCTCCCCTTCATGAGGAAAACAAAGAGTATGAATGACAAGACGATGATCATAGCATAAGTCTAATTGAGACCTAGTAACAGGTTATAATCAAGAGGCCCATCAACTACCTTTACTTCCACCTCCACTATATTCCCACCTAACTAGACTAGAAAGGAAGGGAGAATATTGTGAGGGAGGAAGGAATGACCGTCAAAAGAAGTCAACAAGTTCGATGACTTGGAAAGGGTCAGAGAACCGAGATATTTCCAACAAACCAGGGACATCACACACGTAGAAGCATCTTCATCAACAACTGGACATTTGATGGTATACTTTGAATACTCCACATGGATTTGGAAAGCCACATGGTAAGGAAAATGAGGCTTAACATATGCGATGTTGAACTTGATAACCTTTGAACCACTGGCTTGTAGAGATCCTAAAGAAGAGAGTAAGGAATTCATCTGTGAAGGACATGTTTGGATTACCTCCAAATCCGACATTGCACAAGGGGTTTGACCCAAGTCCTCAACAATAGAGTAGGTTTGGGTGGCTCTAGCATTTGGACTATGGGTAGAGCGCTTAAGTTTTCCTTTCGGAATACAAGGCAGTGGCTCCAGTTTGTCAATATGTAAAGTTGCCTCGAGAGGAGGAGGAGGAGATTCTAGACCAGGATTAGTTTTTTTAAAACTATAGTCTCGAGATCGAGTGGCTACATCTATTTTTGCATTGACCATATTGATACATAAATGGTTTCCATCTTGTGACTACTATTTTTGACCTCCACTAGCCACATTTATGGCATTTGAGGAGCTTGAGGATAAGTGTTTATTATGTGGGAATCGATTCGTCAGAATGATGGGCGATTGAGATAATAGCCTCGCAACTTCTGCAAGTTTGGGGCACAAATGGATAAGGTGATCATCTATGCAAATATTACAAGGAAACTTAACCTTACATTTTTCTCATTTTCCCTCTCCAACATTATTACTCTTCTTCTCATTATTATTATTGTCCTTGGGTTTATTACCATTTTTCCCACCCTTACAATTGTTACATCCTTTCGTCTTATGCCCTCCTGGTTATTGGTTACCATTCGAGTTTGTCGATGATTGCATGGAGTGTACATCCTCTGACTGAGTGGGGTTGGAATACATAGACGAAGCTGGCCCTTCTATAGACTCGCTTAAAGACAATTCTTTCAACTGGTTTGTCACTGACTCTGTGGACTTTACATTGGCAGAACCTACAATGTCATCGGCATGAGGTCCAAGCTTTTTCCTAGGGTCATAAGTAGACTACAGTGCGTCAAGAAGAAGGTGGTATAACATCCCAGACTAATAATATATCAAATCTAACTATTGGGATCTACATATTGCTTCTTCTTCAGTGGTAACCCCAG
This sequence comes from Picea sitchensis, assembly GCA_010110895.2. Taxonomy (NCBI): domain Eukaryota; kingdom Viridiplantae; phylum Streptophyta; class Pinopsida; order Pinales; family Pinaceae; genus Picea; species Picea sitchensis. The sequence goes on from SNQJ01S0025947.1 coordinate 222,833, forward strand.
AAGTATAAATGTCCTTTGAGATAGGAGGGTGAAAATACTTAAGAAATAGTTCTAAAAGAAAGGTCGGGGGTATAGGGTTCTTAATAAACCTCTTCCATCTACGCCACTCATGGATATGGTCTGATATATGAGTGGCAGTTGTTATCGGACTAATCATTAGGTGCGGACACTAACTGATCTCCCTAGATCCACCTGGATCTAGAACAAAACAGGACAGGACATGACTCTTTCCCTAAGTTTTAATCGTTGAATTGACTATGAGGAAGGAACAAATAACATACCTTTATATCGCTTCCTAGGGTCTTTGTTGCTCCCGCTTCGCTCCGGTGCTCTCGTGAGGTCAAGACCAAGACAACACAAACAAACCAAAGTGAATATAGCACAATATATTCAACAGTCAACCTATGTGTATGATCATGGAATTACACAATAAAGTGGAAATAGATTTATGGGAAAGGGACATGCCACTGTATCATATTAATGGAAAGTAAAGATTACAACCTGAGCCTTGATGTCACAAAATTCATTTCGATGGCCCTTGGCTCTGACACACACACTTGATCAATCCTTGCATGAAGAAGATAAAATCCTCTTGATAGACTTGCTAGAGTCTCCAAGCTATTGTTCAGCTAAGTCCTTCACACAATTATTTCACCAATTCTCCAATGAATCTTGCTTAACCTTTTCCATGAGAATTCCCTCAATATATAGGAGAGAATGAATTATTTACTTGGATAAGAATGATCCCACAATATCTGGGAATCCAGTACAAGGATAACCATTCAAATGCCAACCCGTCCTTCTAGAAGATTCCCTTCTAGAAACATCGGGAATTCATCTTTTTCCATGCTTTAGGAAGAGTTCGCACCCTAGAAGTTCAACACAGTGCGAGAAGTTTTCACCCTGGCTTAAGGCATCCTGTGAGAATCAGGCATTCTTGCACCCAAATATACTAGCAGCCTGCAAACCTTCTTCAAAAATGAGTTTTCTGGGAAGAGATGAAAGTAACTTTTCTCAGGAGAAAGTTCTTATGAAGAGCCTGAGTACACCATAATCAATACATGATCATGATGACCAAAATCATGGGTAAAGTAATGCCCCTCAAATTATGAGGTTGGAACCAGTGACAGCCGAAAGACTTTGTAAGCTACATGTGTGTATCAGAAACCAGGGGCACATCTAATCGGAAACCTGCGAACAACCAAGCATCTGCAGAATATCATATATACCAATTCTGAGGTAGGCATTCCCATACTCAGATCATAGACTGATGACATTATAGACATGAGTCATGGCCACCAATCATACACTATGGATCCATGTCGTCAAAATATAGCATAGCCACCAAGAATACACTATGGANATTGTTCAGCTAAGTCCTTCACACAATTATTTCACCAATTCTCCAATGAATCTTGCTTAACCTTTTCCATGAGAATTCCCTCAATATATAGGAGAGAATGAATTATTTACTTGGATAAGAATGATCCCACAATATCTGGGAATCCAGTACAAGGATAACCATTCAAATGCCAACCCGTCCTTCTAGAAGATTCCCTTCTAGAAACATCGGGAATTCATCTTTTTCCATGCTTTAGGAAGAGTTCGCACCCTAGAAGTTCAACACAGTGCGAGAAGTTTTCACCCTGGCTTAAGGCATCCTGTGAGAATCAGGCATTCTTGCACCCAAATATACTAGCAGCCTGCAAACCTTCTTCAAAAATGAGTTTTCTGGGAAGAGATGAAAGTAACTTTTCTCAGGAGAAAGTTCTTATGAAGAGCCTGAGTACACCATAATCAATACATGATCATGATGACCAAAATCATGGGTAAAGTAATGCCCCTCAAATTATGAGGTTGGAACCAGTGACAGCCGAAAGACTTTGTAAGCTACATGTGTGTATCAGAAACCAGGGGCACATCTAATCGGAAACCTGCGAACAACCAAGCATCTGCAGAATATCATATATACCAATTCTGAGGTAGGCATTCCCATACTCAGATCATAGACTGATGACATTATAGACATGAGTCATGGCCACCAATCATACACTATGGATCCATGTCGTCAAAATATAGCATAGCCACCAAGAATACACTATGGATCTATGCGAAAAATTTAAATTGAGATGACATAGCCACGAGACATACACAGTGGATCTATGTGTCACAAATTATACATACTCCATCGCAACCTGGACCAAAGAGATGATATCCAGGGTCTTCAATCTCGTCACCCAAAGTACGAATCTAACCATGTGATTACATGTGTTGAAGTCGAACATGGCAAAAACCACTTGATTACCAGTCATTGATAAAACCATTAACAAGTGCGAGGGAAATCACCATTGATGGCAATGACTCCCAAGGTACCTTAGTACAATCCATCGAGTGTGAATAAATGAGTTTAAGTCGAATATCTGATGAAATCTTTCGATCAGAGGTCAATGATGTAAACCCACTGTCGAAAGCGAGGAAACCTGCCATTGAGGCATGCAAGCTCCAAGGTACCAAATAATTTCTAAGTCGTGATTCTGAATAATGAGCTGAAGTCGAAGGAACAAAAATCATCATAGAAGGGCCTTGATGTATCCCCCATCAATGACATGAAATGAGTAACAAATTTTGAAGGTGAAACAGAGTATGATGTGAATTGAACTGGACACAGGGAAGGCCGACACAGAGAGAATGGATAACTGCAGATGGCCGACTCAATATGGGTTTCAAATGGACTTCTCTTGAACATATGAACGACATGACCAATGATTTGACAACATTGACTCAAATACAACACTGGAAAGACCACAACATTGTTTCTTTTTAATCACGTCATAGCTCGTTTTGGTGTTCCCCAAGCTATCGTCACTGATCACGGTAGCCACTTTAAGAATTTTATGATGTCTAAACTTACTGAAAAGTTGGGTCTTCTCCATGATAACTCAATGCCCTATTATCCACAAGCCAACGGCCAGGTCGAAGAAATCAACAAATTTCTCATAACTATGCTATGACGGATGATAGGGATTCATAAAACAAGTTGGCACACAATGTTGTTTTTGGCATTGTGGGCTTACTGGACATCCGTCAAGTCCGCTATTGGGTTTACACCTTTTCGGTTAGTCTATGGTGTCGAAGCCATTCTTCCTATCGAATGCGAGATACCCTCTTTAAAACTAGTTGTTGAACTCCTACCCAACACTTCTGTTGAAGAAGAATGTCTATTGTATCTTATGCGATTAGACGAAACTCGACGTGATGCCACCCTAGTCATAGAAGCCCAAAAAAAGCGTGTCAAGGCCCAATATGACAAGCATGTCAAGCCTCGCATTTTCTCCGAAGGTGATCTTGTTATTCTCTATGAACAGGATCGAGATATGTTAGGAGATGGGAAATTCGAACCCATGTGGCGAGGTCCTTATATCGTTCGACGAGTTTTGGAGAAAGGAGCTTATGAGTTGGTAGATTACGATGGTATCCCTTTGAGTGAACCCAGGAATGGGTTGTACTTGAAGAAGTACTATGCATAAAATCATATGTGCACAAGTACTTGTATTTTATTGTATCATATGTTTTGTGTGTTATTATAGCTTGATTTTGTCATTATCTGGTCCCTGCCCTTATGTGACATTGTGTTTGATTTCCAGATGTCGGAGTCTTTGCTACCCTATATTGGCTTCGCTGATGGTGCTAGCCGTAGTAATCAGAACTTTTCTTCCGTTGCGTGGGAAATTTACGCCCCTACAAACAAACTTGTATCTTTACAAGGTGTGTGCCTCGGTCGTGCGACCAACAACATTGCAGAGTATAGCACTGTTATTGAATTATTGGTTGATGCTATCTCACTTGGAATTCGTCACTTGGTTGTGCGACTTGATTCGCAGCTTGTAGTACTACAATTAAGTAATGTCTACTCTATTCGAAGTCCTACTTTGTTACGGGTGTATTTGCGAATTCGCCTCTTGGAACGTTATTTTGATCACATCGAATATCAGCATATTCCTAGATGTCTAAATACATTAACAAATGCATTGGATAATTATGTGTTGGACAGACATTTGAATCATTTATAAGGTATTTTATTTGTTCCTTCCTCCTAGTCAATTCAACGGTTAAAACTTAGGGAAAGAGTCATGTCCTATCCTGTTTTGTTCTAGATCCAGGTGGATCTAGGGAGATCAGTTAGTGTCCGCACCTACTGATTAGTCCGATAACAAAATTGGCGACTCCATTGGGGACTTTCTCAATCCTTGCATGAAGAAGATCAAATCCTCTTGATAGACTTGCTAGAGTCTCCAAGCTATTGTTCAACTAAGTCCTTCACACAATTATTTCACCAATTCTCTAATGAATCTTGCTTAACCTTTTCCATGAGAATTCCCTCAATATATAGGAGAGAATGAATTAGTTACTTGGATAAGAATGATCCCACAATATTTGGGAATCCAGTAAAAGGATAACCATTCGAATGCCAACCCATCCTTCTAGAAGATTCCCTTCTAGAAACATCAGGAATTCATCCTTTTCCATGCTTTAGGAAGAGTTCGCACCCTAGCAGCTCAACACAGTGCGAGAATTTCACACCCTGGCTTAAGGTAGACTGTGAGAATCAGGCATTCTCACACCGAGATATACTAGCAGCCTGCGAACCTTCTTCAAAAATGATTTTTCTGGGAAGAGATGAAAGTAACTTTTCTCAGGAGAAAGTTCTTATGAAGAGCCTGAGTACACCATCATCAATACATGATCATGATGACCAAAATCATGGGTAATAGCAGTGTTTACGCCCGTAAAGTTGATAACAATTCTAAGCCAACATCATAACGAATGGGCAACTGGAAGTGGTTAATAAATACCATCACCAAATGACTAAATGTCCCATATACCCCCTTGGGTAGCTCAATATACCATTTTGTAGCAACTCCGATAAGGGTGCGTTGAAATAATCTCAAACGAATAGCATCATCATTAAGAGAGTTTGATGAGCAGCAAAGGTGAAAGGTAGTGACGTGATCACCAGGATCCTCTCCATTCTTACCCTCGAACTTTGGGATGTATGAAGGAAGTTTGGTGGGGACCGAGGTCCATGCAGGATTGTGACTCATAGGGTATTTCATTAACTTAGCCAAATCTAGAAGATTAAGTGTGGCCAGAAAAGGGAGATGGGGTTGCGCGATCTGGCCCCAACCTCCTGGGAAACATTGTGCTTGCGGATTTGCAGGCCATACAGGGTTCTGGTAAACACCATGTCCCTGTCCAGCATTATAAGGCCCTCCTCTGGGATGATTCATATAAGGTTGGTTGGGCATCATTCTAGCTAGAATGTTCTGTTGAGGGTTATAGAAATTTCCCCCAGCTGAATTAGATCCAGGTTGGGGGTTGCCCAATGTGTGAAACTGACCTCATCTGGGTTGAAAACCGGAGGATAGAGGTGGATTCATCATGCCAAACATATTGTTAGGAATTTGTGCTGAGGAGGTGGGGTTTTAGGAAGAAACTTGAGTCGAAGCTTGTCCACCAAGTTGACTGTTCCACCCAGAAGTAGGAGCATTGGACCTAGGGTTAAAAGAAGGGACACCTCCTATATTTTGAGTCATTTTAGGGATTTGAGATCCACCAAATGAAAAAGGAGTGTAGGGAGGTGTACCTCCCCCAAGCCCAATGCGATCATTAGGTCCAGCAGCTGGGATGGAGTTTGAAAATTGCAAAGTAAAGTTAGGCATACCATAAGAAAATGGACTAGAAACCATAGGGATGGACTGAACATTGTAGCCCGATGAGTGGCCAAGAGACCCAAAGGGGTTTGAGGTGGTAGCTTGAGCATTAACTATAGGTCGGGCCATAGTAATGATAGGTACCTCCGACACTACCCATAGAGGTTGCAGGAGTCAAAGGGATGTGATTAACTATAGTGGGTATGGGAATCAAAGGGCTCCCATAATTTTGAAGACCCAGTTCAGTACTCATTCTTGTAGAATCATAAGTCTGAATGATGGACATGTGTGTACCACATATAATCACTCTACACCTTTTAGAAGAAAAGGACATAAAATATGGTGATAACTGGACATTTATCCTTACTTCTCTAATACAACCCAAGCTCAACTCAAATATTTTTCAGGATCACGTTAATTGGAATCCCTTTTCAATGCATGATTTCAAACTCTAATATTCACGCTTTGATATTACATTGTTTCCTTTCACAGAACCCCAAAGTTCGCATTGACCTGTCAAACAACCAATTACAAAATTGGCATCCCAATATTGGACTATTGAATTCTTGTCTTTTCGATTCTCCAATGGGTTGTCTTTATTTCTTTCGAAATATGAACGTGTCTCTAAGGCATTGAAGGAATATTACCTTCGATACCATCCTCATCATGAGCCCTTTTAAACATCTTCTCATCGCACTCTGAAAAAAAATCTGATGGCCTCGCAATCCTTTATGAGTGTGTCCCACATTTTCTCCTAAGCCCAAAGAATATTCTTTGATGTCATTGTCAGCGGAGCTCAAACTTTCCATATCTTTCAAATCCTTGACAACCAAGTCCTGAAATCCTATAAAACACATAGTTTAGTATGAAGTTCTAAACAATGAATATTCCATTGATACCTTCCCCTCGGGTTTTGGTTCTTCATTCATCCTGATTTGCCTCAACACTAATACCCCGAAGGGTCCCATGTCTATCCATATTACTATTAATTGGTTGACACATTATGCTCGCACATTGGCCCACATGTAAGGGAACATACCTTCGATAGCTTTCTCTTTGAAATTTGAAAAAACTTAGATCTTTCATACTCCAAAATCTCGACCCCAATAATAATATTATTTGAGGATTTGGCTTAGCACTTCCCTCGATTTTTTAATCAATGTTCCTATCCTACTTAACAAGATTTAATTATGGAAATGATGGCCATTAATGGGAAAAGTTAAGATCAGATTTGGAAATATCCTCATACACACTTGAGTTATGGCATACTTGTGCTAGTTTGATTTTCATTACAAGTTATAAAAACACTCTTTTAGAACTCAACTTGCACCATAATTTTTCAAAACTTAGTTCGCAAAGTTTGATTTTCATCTAGACTCCCTTGTTCATTGAGGTTCGATACTTTTTTACTGCAACTTCTTGTCTACTGATAACCTTTCGTTTCCTATCGCTTAACCAATTTTTTTTTATTGTTATTGCTAATGTGTTGTATGTAGGATAAATTGATATTTCTTTGAATGTTTTTTTTGTAGGTTAATCTAGTTAATCATCATGGTGAACTAGAATCCAAAAATACCTAGGAGTTCAGTTTATTTCCAGAAACCCGCAGGCCCAAATCATCGTCCCAACTGGTCGAAACTCTAGTGATTGACACAATTCCTCACACCGGTGAGGACCACTGCCCTGGATTTGAAGAGATCTACATGATTTTCAAATCTGCAGAGTTTCCTTAATACAATGAAGTCTTAGAGGTGTACCAAAATATTTTGAAAAGGAGAATTCACCGAATAACTACCAGACCAAAACTATTCCCATACAACGAGGAGGCACATTGGTGCCTCAAACAATTTGATGCTTCCATGATGCTTATCATGAGAAAACAAGGAGTGTGAGTATCTTCTCTCATACCAAAGGAAATTAGCTCCAGGTATCACCTTCTGACTCCTACTTTCTTACTTAACGAAAATTTCCTAAAAGGGTTTGCCTAGGCAAGCAAAGGACCAAAAAGATAGATGAAAAACTAGTGGGTGGATGAGGATGAGACTCTTAAAGAAGGTCAGAAACTGGTCTCCACCCATAGGGTAAAAAACCATTACAAGATATTGGTGGCCATGCTCGACCAATTATATGGAGAAGAGAAGAATGTGCACTACCAAATTGACTGGCTACCAGTGTCACACACCATCATTAAGATATGACAAATATTTAACTGGGCTGATATCCTAGCCTTTAACATTTTCCTACACACTAAAAATCTCCCAGGTATGAAGAATCCATGTTTTTATATGTCTTTATATATGATAGATGTCATTTGTTCATCAGTTCAATTTCCCTAATTAGGATGAAATTGAAAGGACAGTCAACCCCCCGTTCATGTGTATTGCTCCCAATTGTGGACTGTAAATTTTAAACAACATTTTTATGAGATTTGCAATTTATTCCTTTCCCCTCTACATTCATTCCTTTTTATCTTCCCAAGACAAAGAATATATTTTTAGGCTATAAATGGGATGAAAGGGGTGGTTGATTGGTTTTTCTACAAGTATTATTCATTCATCAAGGTTTATGGGGCCACCAAGGCCCCACATATCTTGCCATATTTCGTCCCATAATTAATACTAATGAGGGAAATAACATACCAAACAATGGGGTCTGGACTCACCACACTGTTGCAAACCTACAGTAAAATATTGTGGCTAGTCTTCCCTCTCCACAGTGGAATTTTTTCCATATCCAACACTCAACACGCAAGGAAGGGATAACACCTTAATCCTATTCTTGGGTGAGCCTAAATTCCACGATCCTCATGATTTGTCTATCAGGCACGTCAGGTTTGTGGGACTCACTCATACAAATATTCACATTGTGTATTTTGAGGAGGATACATTTAAAGGAGTACTCTCATATGATGAGGTATTGCACCATCTACCCCATCACGCTTCAAATCCAGGACTTGATCTCGAACAAGAAGAATTCAAGATATAAAATGTTTCCCAATTCCATAAGTTGTTTCAGCAAGAGAAAGATACCGACAACGCCAAAGAATAGGAGAACACCAAAAAAGAATAACAACTTGAGTAGAAACAGCTCCAAGAAGAGCAAGATTTTCAAAGAAGACAAGCTGGGGAAATATCATAATAGAATGTGAACATGCGGCACATCAGGACACTCTGCATAAGAAGAAAGAATAGGAAGATAAAAATTTAGCATAGCATGCGGAGGAAAAGAGGATAGTTAATGAAGCACAAGCCAAAAAATTGGTTGAAGAGGCAGAGGTGAAGCGATTGGCCGAAGAAACTAAAGAAAAGAGGAAAGTTGTTGAGATTTTGAAACATAATCTAAACCAGGTCCCAGTTACTTTGTCGACACCCACCCTAGGCATTGTGAATATACCTCGTACAAAGTATATGCCCATAAGCTCCATACCAGGGGATTACTCCCTTTCTTCTCTAGCTCTCAATTTCGAAGGATCTGTGGTCGCCATTGGAGACTACTATTTCGACAATAGAACTAGAAGTATAGATAAGAGATCTTTGAAAAGAAAAAGAGGAGAGGAATCCCAATCAAATTCACATGCAAGAAGTATTTTGGAATGGAATGTCAGCCCTGACCCTGAGCAGAATGCAGTTCAAGTGGCTTCAACGCTCAACTCCTTTGCAATATTAAATGCATTCTCTGTTCTGGAGGTAACTAATTCCATGACCATTGCTAGGACTTGGGTAATAGAGCTGGAAACAAAGATGAAATATGTAAAAGACCAATTTTACATAGATGTCTAGGAAGAAGTTAGCACAACTTAAAGTATAAACTCAAGTAATAATAATGGTGCCCTATAGGCACAAATATACCACTTGAATGAAGAATTTTAAAAGAGGATGAAAATACTACGGGACACCCACAAGAATGAGTTTGAAGTAGAAAAGCATAAACTTATTCCCACTCTAGAAAAGACTAGCGCCTCGAAAAGTACCATGGATTCCATCAAAGCTCAATTGTTGAATGTCAACGAAGATATATCTAAGGTAAGGAATGAGCTCCTTGGTCTATTGATCGACATACAAGTATAGAATAAAGAACAATTAAATCTATAGAATACTCTAATTGAGATGCAAGGAAGGTATCAGGAAGCTAGTTATGCTTTTGAGGATATGTTAAAATGGAAAGACATGCTACAACCTATACCTACATCACTGCCAATTTATTCGAAAAGATAAAGTCTCAGGTACCAAAAGATGTTTGACACCAACGAACCTATCTTCGAGAGTGTTCGTTCTACCCAAGGGTTGGTTGCTGACACATTTGCACAACTGTCGAAAAATGCTAATGATAACATAGTAGAGGTAGGGATACAGTCATTTCAATCTATAGATGAAATGATCTATTTCAGCACTAGGGTGGTTGAGGTGGAATATTTAAAGAAGGACAGTCATACAAGAATTCAAGATTTGATGTTTTTTGATGAAAAATCAATGGAAGAACATTTCTTGTTTCCTACTCGGCTTACCCAGAAGATTCAGTTCTTTGTAAATTACATAGTTGAGTAGTTACACCAAGACGTGGTCGCAAAATTATGTAACAGAGAATTATACTTAGAGATATTTCAATCGAGAAAGATCGAGATCATTTTTAATGACTACTACACTTGGAAGGAACACCAAGACCAACAATAGAAGCAGACTACATCATGATTACAAAATCTCTCATTTCTTTCCAGATGTTGTTTTCCTTCTCATATTGTAATCTGTTCTAGAAAATGAACAGTCTTTTTTGTTAAACAACTCAAATTTCTATAATTATCACAAGAAACGATTATAAAGAGGATCCCCTCAGTAGATAAAGGGAGAGCTTCCCATTTGAAAGGGATTTTTTTCTTTGAATCTAGGAGGAAAATATTTTTATTGAAAGTTATTTTTGAATCCAAGAAACATTCTGAATCTCAATATTATGGTATTGATATGTGTGAATGATATTATTATGTTCATACATTTCTCTGTTTGTATCATGTGAGTGTTATTTGACGAATTACTTCAAAATTAATATTTTTAGTTTACAACTATCATGATTTATCAGGATGAGTACAATAATAGTGTAATCTCATTAAGTTTATCAATTCTTTGGTTCTAACATATTATTCTATCAAATCTGCGTATCACTTGTGTAGTGAAATTATTCTAATCAAGTAATATACATATTTCACTATATTCATTTATTCTATTATTTTTCTCTTGATCAGAATATGTTAGATTAAATAGAATTAGTTTAAAAGTGCATCTTAGATTACTGGTTGTATCTCTTAGTTTAAGGATAGTTAGTTGTGCTTATTCCATTTCCTCAATATATTATTTTAATTCATTTGATAAACTTTGGTTCTCAGATTCATAATTTAGTTATTATTTAGTTAGAATTTAGTTAGTGTTTTAGTTAGTTGGAAACTAGTCCAAGATATTGGTTGGAAGTGCCATCCCAAACAAGAGCAGGTCTAGTTGGGACTTTTCATCGGGCGTTTTCACTTAATTGACTGAACGGGTCATTTTGGCCCATAAACAGGTTCATTATTGCATGTAAGTATATAAACCCCTCTTTTGGGATGTTTTCAGTTCTTCATTTATTCGTTCCTCATTCATTTTCTTAATCACTCATTTTTAATTGTTCACCCTTTCAATGTTACTCACTAATTTTCGTTCCTCATTCATTATTTCTATTGGATGGGAATGGGAAAGGAATTATGGGGAGAGATGAGCCATTTCTTGTTGGATATAAGATATTATTGATTATTCCTAGAGGGAATGGATTCTTGTATGTATGATAATAATGACAGTCGAGAGAGAATTTTCCACAAATGATATTCATTGGAGTTTCCAGCATTAATATTTCTTGACCAGTAGCACTCGATACCTCGAAAATAAGTGGAGCATCACGAGGGAATGAATTGCAAATAAAGGGGTTCATTTCTTTGGGTTGTGTAGGATAAAGGGGGAGGATATATGGTAAACTAGAATTTATTGTGTGGTTGGGAAAACCAAGAGAGTCTAACAATTGGTTGTGTGTTAGAGTCATCCTAGGACCCGTCCTTGTGGATTCAAAGCCTTGGCTCAGGGGTGACCTATTTTTGAGATTTGGAACAATAGTGTCTATGGTTGGGTGGAACGTTCAACATCTGTAGCCAATTGGTGAATGGTTAATTTAAAGATAAATGATCTCTATGTTTTCTATGTAATTTATATTTCATTGTGTATTTATTATCTCTCAGATGTATTTACATTGTGCATGCTCGAGTTGTTATTGTTGTCAATGGAATGTTAGCCAATTATTTTATAGTTTATCATGCTTCCTAATTATTGCATGTGTTGGTTACATGTTTCTTGATTATTAAATATTTGTAACATACATTTGTATTTACCGAAGAAGGTGAATTTAGAGTTACCTCTGCACTGGGTATGTTACTATCTGGTATTCAGAATTATCCCATAGGCGATGTGGCCCAAATAAGTGGTCTTAGTATGTCACATATTGGTATCAGAGTGTAGGTTGTATCACTTGGGCCAAATGGGCCGATTTTGTAGGTAAGAGTTTTTTGTGAGGCCTCGTAGAGGCCGAACTATAAGTAATATCAAGGGATCGAGCATGGTGATTATTGGTTGTTCGTACAATTAAAATTGGATTAAAAAATATTAATTACAGAATTCGATAAACACCATACATAAAATTTTGAAATAATTCATTCTTGAAAATTTTGAAAATTATGAATTTTAGGAAATTTGGGGATTTTTTGTACATGACATCAACGATGACGTGGAGGCTCCTTATCAAGTGACATGGAATTGATGATGTGTAATAACATGGTGGTAATTCCATGATGAGAGGAAAATATGGTGGTGGAAAGCCATGATGACAGGGTAATGGGCCTTGGTGGATGGGTGGTAGGCCACCATGGTGGGCCTATCGGTTGGGAGGAATGATACCACAATAGGTATTGGAAGTAGGTTTCACATCACAAAGGGGGGAGTTTTGAAATAGTCATTGGGGATGTAAAACCTATTAGAATGCACCACATAGCATGGGACAAAATTTTGATCACATCATCGAGGGTCGTTAACCCTCACACACTTTGGTGATGCAAAATCACCCTGGACCGTTGAACATCCTCAATTTAAGTTGTCAGATATAAGGAGGGGGAAATTTGTTTTCATATCAAGGAAAAGATGCGAAGTGGGACCAACCCATATTTGTGGCTAATAATGGTGTTTCAAGTGGAAATTATGCATGGTATGGATGATACCCTCCAGGGACATGGGCCATTAGGGTGGTGCCATGTGGCAGCTTCTATGAGCAGGTCTCACGTTTAATAATATTTTATTATTTTTACATTAAAAGGTAAGGAGAGAGATAATGTGGTGAATGGAGGATGATGGGAAAGCCATGTGGCTAGATAGGGTGACATGGAATCCCCTACATGTTTCATGTGGACCCAAGGTGCCATATCAACAATCATGTCAGTAGATTTCCACGTGGGAAAAATTGTTCCATACTTTAAAAAAAAAACAAAGTTTGGAGCCATTTTTGTATTTTGGACATAACTGGAAAATATTAATTTAGATTGATATGAAAATTTTGAATTTTTTTTGTACAAAATAAACCTACAAATTTCCTGATAGGGCCACTGTCCATTTCTTCTTGGATTTTTTAGAAATGGCAAAATAGTGGTTTTTAAATATCTAGGTCTAGATCATTGGGAGAGATCCAAATTAAGCTAAAATTATTGGAGAGAGTGTAGAAAGGAAACATGGATATAAACCATGAAAAAACTAAATAAACTCTAAGGGTTTTCGAAGATGAATTCTAAAATAGGCCAAAATCGACTATTCCAAACCACTTTTTGGGATTTTCAGAGGAAAAGTGACCCCATATCACAAATTGGAAAAAATTATTTGGTTGACATTTTGCATACTCATCAAGATAGACAACCTTGGTTTACTAAAATTTTTCCATAAGTGAACATATTGAGAGATAACATAAGTTTGGAAAAAAGTTTGTAAAAGGACAAAGTTGCAGATTCCATATTGTTCTAGAATCTTACTAAAGGGACATGTGGAGAATATCGAGGTTATTGTGTATTAATAATTATTAGTTTTATCATTGATGGATACACAAATTTTCTTGGTTCTTGATATATTTTCTTCTATAATTGAGAAAAGTTGGCTTTTCAGTAAAATTGCACCAGTGGAGAAAGTGCACAATTGGGGTGAAAATGAATATATTAGGAAGCCATAACTTTCAAATCAGAGATCGAAATGAGGAATAGGACTCATAATGAGAAGATTATGAGAGAATAGATTCAAAGAAATTCTCAAATCATGCAAAGTATAAATCAATTGCAGAGACAAGAAAATAATGGATCGGTTTCAAGACGTGAGGAAGAAGGTAGACATTATGAAATAAGAGATAGCTACAAAAGACCCAAATACTCAATAAATACTAGTATAAATCACATACATCAATCATCAAGGAAGTATTATGCATATGGATATTCAAAGAAAATTATGGAAGTGTCTCGTATTAGGAACCAAACAAAAAGACATGAGATGGATAGTTTGTAAGGAGAGTTTATGAATATTAATCCACCATCCTTTGATGATTAAATATAAAGGGAAGATGGTGTTTAACCATGGTTTCTTGGAATAAAAAACTATTTTTGATTTCACAAAAACTCATCTAACCCAGAAGATAAAATTGTCACATACCATTTGCATGGAAAATATGTTATGTGGTGGGATTAGTTGAAGAAATTTGATCACATTAATGAGAGTAGGATCGCTTGGAAGAAATTCAAGAGATATTTTCAGGAGTATCTGCAGAGCACTATTATGACAAGAAGATGGAAGATTTATTTGAACTCAAGTTTGGGAGAATGACCATGGGATAATATGAAAATAAGTTCTTCGTATTGTTGAAGTGTGTCGGTTTTATCAAGGATGAAAAGGTGAAGATATAAATATTTTTTAGTGGAATTCCATATTTCTATAAAGATAAGATTCAATATTATCATTCTAGAACTTTAACAAAGACCATCAGAAAGGATAAGTACTTGTATGAGAAAGACAAGGACAGAGAACCTTTGCAGAAGTATTGGAAGGATAAGAAGAACGAGAAATTTGATCAAATAAGGAAGGGATTCAAGCCTCCTTTCAATCGAAGCATTCCTAATACAAATCAACAAGATCATCCTACTAAACATGAATCCAATATAGAAGAATCTTTTGGAAAAATGGGAACACGACCAATCCATTGTTGGGATGCAAAGAAGATCACATATACAAGGATTTATCTGATATAGGAGATAAAATTAATACCATGCAAAACATCCAAGAGGCTATTGTAGTATAATACATGGGAAGAAATATTCCAAGAATATATGCATCCTTGGAAGATTGACAAGTAGAACACCAATCCAATATAGTTGAGGTGGAAGGTAAGATCATTAATCAACATGTTTCTATTTTAATTGATTTAGGAGAAAGCCATAATTACATTGATCCTAAAGTAGTTGACATATTTCATTTGAAGAAAAATAAGCTTGAAAAAACAAATTTGGTTTAGTTAGCCACTGGAAGCAAAAGAAGGATCAATGATACTGTCAAAGATTGTCCAATAAATATGAATGGATTAGATACTAATTTTGATCCAAATATTATATCATTAGGATCTTATAATATCCTAACTGGAATGGACTGGTTGGAAAAGCTTCATGTTGTCCTATATTGTCATAGAAATACATTTACATGTCTTGATGAAGAAGGAAAGAAAAGCCTTGTGAAAGGAATTCCAAGACCCATTTCTATAAGGGAGATTTCATCCTTATAGTTCAAGATATTTTTCAGGAAACAATGTCAATTGCATGTATCTCATGTGGAGGATCCAAAAACCAAAAAAGGGCCAATCCTGGAAGATTTCTCAATATTGCAAGAATTTTAGGATGCATTCCAAGAAATACCAGAATTTTCACCAAAGAGGGATATAGATTTATCTATTGATTTAGTACGAGGAGCTTCTCGAATTTCAAAAACTCCTTACATAATGAGTACATCAAAATTAAAATAATTACAAATGCAATTGACATAATTTTTGAAGAAAGGGTACATGGGCCTAAGTGTTTCACCTTCGGGTGCAATGACACTCTTTGTAAAAAATAATGATGGAACATTGAGGTTGTGCATTTACTTTAGACAGCTGAATAAGACATTATGGAGAACAAATGTACCCTCTACCCATAATTTATGACATCTTTGATCAACTAAGAGGACCAAACATATTCTCAAAGATATACTTGATATCATGGTATCACCGGGTCAGAATCAATGAAGAATGCATCAATAAGACAACTTTTAGAACCAAGTATGGGATTTTTGAATTTATAGTGGTACCATTTAGACTAACTAATGCACCAACTATCTTTATGTGCTTAATGAATGGAATATTCAGAAATTATTTAGATAAGTTTTTCATTGTAATCTTGGATGACATACTTATCTATTCTAATTCCAAGGAAGTTCATGAACATAACTTGAGGTTGGTACTGCAAGTACTAAGAGAAAATCAATTGTATTCCAAGATACGAAAGTTTTCTTTTTACCAAGAATAGATACATTATTTTGGGAAAATCATTTCAGAAAAAGGCATACCAGTGGAGGATGTCGACCCCGATGACAAATAATTTCTATGGGAATGAGTTTGAATCACCATAAAACATTACCATGATGGAAATGAATAATCTTCACCATTTGATTTGGGGTTCTAGGAACCCATTCACCATAGTAAACTAAAGAATGGAGCTTCTCTTAGGAATATTAAGAGTTAAAACAATATAAATTTTGATAACAAAAGTCTTCACATGAGTGACCGATCGACGATGAATCCGATAGCATGTCTGGTGTAAAATTATGTAAATCCAAACATCCCACCAGCCTAGGTTTTGATTAGGGGTGTGTGTGTGTTACAGAGTGGTATCAAAGTATATTTCAAATGCTAGGCTTGTATGGGTCGCCAAGGTCGCTTAAAATTGTTTAAGAAAGTTTTTTATTTTTCCAAGAATGCATGCTATGATGTTGTTCTACATAATGGATAAAAATTTATTGGTGTTTCATCACATAGGACAATGAAAGTGAATGGTGCAGCGTAGCATGGAGAACACATCACACTTCCGAGATGAGGAATATGATGATTGTAGGGCTCGAGAAGCCTCTCCATATTTGGTAGCCACTATCATAAGTTTGAAGGAAGACAATGAGAGGCTCATGAGGGACCCATTTGAACAAGAAGAGATGAATGCAGTTCTACTACAAAGTTTTTCTGATATTCAAAAGCATCTGTAGCAAGGTCCTAGTAATTCAAAGGTGCAATAGTATGAGAGGTTGAGAACCCCTTCATATTCCCAAAATAATTTATTATCCCATAGAGATATAGGAAAAATTTATTCAAAGAAGAGGCATCAAAATGTGAATAAAAGTAGATATGGTGGGAATATCTCCATAGAGTCATCCAACAAGAAGATTTATTCTGAGGAGTTGTCTAGCGGGAAGATTTATTCTGAGGAGTTGTCCAGCGGGAAGATTTATTATGAGGAGTTTTCAAGAAGTGACACTAGATTGAGTATACCTAAGAGAAAAAGGAAGACATATTCACAAATTTCATTGATTGAGCAATACAAGAAAGTTAAGCCACCTAACTTTGATGGATAAATCAAGAAGGGAGAAGAAGACGAGGCTTGGTTTCTAAGTGTGAAGAAGTATTTTCGAGTACATTCTTACTCGTACAATACAAAAGTGAATATTTCCATCTTCAATCTAAATGAAGGAGATTCCATATGGTGGGAATACCTCAAGTAATTCAAAGGAATAAAAGAAATCAAACTAACCTGGAAGCAGTTTGAGAAATACTATTGAAATACATACCCATCAAAGAAGTATTATGATGATAAAATCAAGGAATTCCATGAGCATAAGTTGGGACAACTTACCATAGATGAATATGCTAAGATATTTTTGGAACTATTAAGTTATTCCCCTTACCTCAAGGACAATAAAGAAAGGATACATCATTTTCTTAGTGGATTTCCATATTCCTACGAAGAAATCATTGAATTTGACAAGCCCAAGACATTGGAGGACACTATAAGGAAGGTTAATTGTTTCTATGACTAGTCTAAACATAAATAGGAGCCTTATAAGGACTATATTCTAGAAGAATGGATTCAAATATTTCCCCTATAAGAACCCAAATAAAGGATCTCATTTCAACCAACTAAGTAGAAGTGTACATCAACAACAATTTCCATCTTAGAGTGGAAATAAGCCAAAAATCTATGCACCAGTTGTATCTCTAATTTCATCCACTGCATAATCATCTCCAAGAAAATCCCCCATCATATGGTCATCCACAACAAATTGTATTGATTAGATAGAGATTGGAGGTACAATACAAGTTTGAACTATATTGGTCTCTACTAAAATCCTACGCTTTTCTTGTGGTGATGGCAGAGAAACAACAACAACATCTATTATGCTATAAATTGGATTGCCCTATGCTGAAAGCCTGGGTTTTTCATATCTAACTTTTCCTTTTATATTTCTTCATATAAATTTTGAATTGGTTTTTCTTTCCTCGAATACTTTCTACCTTGATTCCATAGGTTACCTATTTTTAAAGAGAACAATTTTCTTCCAAGAACACCACAACAAGTTTTCTTTCTAAGGAAATTATCCTTTGATTACACAAATTTGTTTTGGTTTTACACATGAAGAAACAACTAACAATTCCAAATCCAATCACACAAATTTGTCTTGGTATTGCACAAGAATACAAAACTAATCATTCCAATGACACAAATTGTCTTCAAAAGCACAAAATTATCTACCAATTAAACAAGAAGACAAAAAGAACAAAAAAAAGTTTGTTGTTTCTATTTTTGCATGCAGATGTTCGGTTTGTTTGATTTTTTGAGATAGATGAGGCTAAGGATTATGATTGGCACATTTACTTTCCCAAAAGGAACATGCACATGTGTTCTAGGAAGACACACACATTCATGTTGTGCATGGATGAATTCCAGGCACACTCAACCTTTTTTTTTTAAGTCACAAGAGTTCATGAATTAGCTTAATGCAATGGATATAAAATTTATTGTAGAACAAAAAAAATTATGAATAAAGATGTATAGAGGTTTGTGTACAACTAGGACCTAAGGGATGAATATTGAAAGTGTTTCAAAGCATAGTGAAAAGGTTAGAGCACTTATCTGGAGGTGTAAGGGTTGTGGCACATTCAACAAGAGGCATAGGGATAGTTCACTTAGGGCTTAGGTCTGGAGGGGGTTTAGGGTTGAGTATAGGTTATTTGTAGGCTTAGATGGAGCAACGTGGGTATAGGTCATTCTCTATGTCAAGATCTAGTTGGTCATGGCTTAGGTCATGGTCATGGTCTACTTCATGGTCATGTTCATGGTCATAGTATAGGTCTAGGTCATGGTCTAAGTCTAGGTATAAGTCTATGTCATGGTCTAGGTCATGGTCATCGTCATGGTCATCATATAGTTATAGGTCATGGTCTAGGTCATGGTAATCATATAGGTTTAGGTCATTGTATATGGTCTAGGTCTAGATATTTACATGCCTTTCCATGTCTAGGACTAGGTCTAGGTCTTTCCATGTCTAGTTCAAGGCCATTTCTTTCCTTCTGATGTACCAAAATTTCTATAGTGTCTCAGAGTCCAAGAGGGAGAGAAAGAGATACATAGAGTGGGGTACAGAGAGTGTATGAGAGTGTGAGAGGAAAAGAGAGGAATATAGAGAGGGGGTTGGAGAGAGAAGAAGACAAAGAGTGTGAGAAGGGAAGAGAGGAAGACAGAGAGTGTGTGTGAGAGTGAGGGAGAGGGAGATAGAGAGGGGAAATAAAGAGAGTGAGTCAGAGATAAAAGGATAAAAGGATAATATTGGGAGATATAGAGGGATGGGGATACAAAGTGAGGAGGAGATAGGGGTAGATGTAGGAGAGAGAGAGAGAGAGAGAGGAAATATCGTGGGAGGGNGAGAGAGAGATAGTGGGATGGAGCGCAGAGAGATATGAGAGGTAGTGGGAGGGAGGGGTGAGAGAGAAAGGGAGGAGAGGGTAGAGAGAGAGAGTGAGATGTAGAGTGAGAGGAAAGGGGGAGAAAGAGGGAAGGGAGGGTATATAGAGATAAATAAATAACGGGGGAGAGTGGAGGAGAGAGAGGGAGGTTGATATAGAGTAAGGGGGAGAGAGGAGTACATGCAAGTGAGAGAGGGTGGGGAGAGGGAGATAAGGGGAGAGAGGGAAATATCCAACAACAGTAAAAGAGAGCTTGAGAGTTAGATGGAGAGATAAAGGGATGGGGTAGAGAGAGAGGGAATATAGAAAGAAGGGAAGGGACAGAGGGATCTAACAAGAGCATAAGAGAGGTAGAGAGTGATATGAAGAGAGATATAAAGGAAGGTAGAACGAGGGAGAGAGAAAGTGGGACAAAGAGAGAGAGGGAGAGATACTAACAACGAGGAGAGAGAGAAAGGTGGGAGAGAGAAGGGGGGTATAGGGGGAGGGAGCAGAAAAATGGAAGAGAGAGAGAGAGAGGGCGAGGGGGAGATAAATAAATGGAGAGAGAGATAGAGAGTCAAAGACTGGGGAGATAGAGAGGGAGTGGGCGTGAGAGTGTGAGGCATGACAAGGCAAGGTCTAGGTCTAGGTCATGGTTTTATTATAGGTCTACGTCTATGTATTTCCATGCCTCTCCATGTATAGATATTTCCATGTCTAGGTCCTACCATGTCTAGGTCGAGGCCGTGTCTTGTCTTTCCATGCCCTGCCTTACAATGTACCAAACTTGCTCATGTGTGAGACTGTGAGAGGGAGAGAGAGGAAGAAAAAGATGGGAGGTATAGAGAGAGTGTGTGAGAGTGTGGGAGGGAGAGAGAGGAAGGCATAGAAGGGGGATAGAAAGAGAGTCTGTGAGGGTGTGGGAGAGAGAGAGAGAGAGAGACAGTTAAGGGCGGTAGAGAGAGAGAGAGTGTGAGTGTGAGAGGGACATAGAGGAAGATATAGAGGGGGGTAGAGAGAGAGGTAAATGTAGGAGAGAGAGAGAGAGAGAGAGAGAGAGAGAGGAACGATAATGGGAGGGAGGGGGAGAGAGAGGGAGAAGGGGGTGTAGAGAGAGTGTTTGAGAGTGTGAGAGGGGGGAGAGAAAGAGAAAGAGGATGGGTAAAGAGAGTCTATGAGAGGGAGACATGGGGTAGATAGAGGGAGAATGAGAGGAAGGGGGGGAGAGAGAGGAAGACATATAAGGGAGGTAGAGAGAGAGTGTGAGAGGAACAGAGGGAGACAAAGAGGGATGGGCGAGAGAGAGAAAGAGGAGCAGTGAGAGAGTTATATTGAGACTAACAACAAGGGGAGAGAGAAACAGTGGTAGAGAGTGGGGGTAATAGGGGAGGGAGGGACAAGGGGGTGGAGAGAGAAAGAGAGAGAGAGAGAGAGGGCATGAGAGTGTGAGGCTTGGAAATGTCTAGTTCTAGGTATTTCCATGTCATACGATGTCTAGGTATTTCCATGTGTAGGTCTTACCATGTAGTAGAGTGGGGGAGAGAGAGGTAGGGGGATTCAAAGTGAAGGGTAGAGAGGAGTAGATTTAAGAGAGAGAGAGAGAGAGAGAGAGAGAGAGAGAGAGAGAGAGCGAATAAAAAAAAGGAAATAGGAGAATTCATTTTTTTGGGGGGGCGAGAATGACAACTTTAACTTAATTGTATGCTCACTTGGTTGCCTATGATTTATGTTTGGGATGAAAAAACTAGGGGTTCATTCTACAAATAGATAAAAGTTTCCATTTTTTCGAATACCTCTCTATATCTTTGTTTTTGGCATTAATTTTCAATACTCTATTGATAAAACTAGAAGCAATGATAGAGTCGACTAAACAAATTCCATATATATATATATATATATATATAAAATTAATATTGTTTACTATTTTTAATCTACTTTTGTCTTTGCATATATCAAAATCTTAGATTACATATCTCTTAGCACTAAAAATATTTTGATCATGTTAAGACCTTTGTAGCTTGCCAACACAAGGAGACATATACCTTATATTTTGTTGTAAAAATAAGATACAACAATTAGAAGAAATCAAATCTCACATAGTTCTTCACAATTTCTATCAATAAAAGTTGTATATTTCGAAAGCTAATTCAATTTTCCAAGTCTCATGTTTTTACACCATATTCAAATTCATTGTAAAAGTACATTGAATCATCTCTCCAAGTTAATAGATTGCTGTTTTTCAGTATTTGCATTGTTGGACCATCATTAACTTGCACTCAACTCCATGGATAAAAAATGTTTTTTTTTATATAAACTAATTAATTAATAAAAAACTATGTCCAATAAAATATTTTTATTTAGGTTAAGAACATACATTGTTCTCTTTATTCTTCTCATTGTTCTTGCATGGATAGTTATAAAATGCTTATGCATCACAAGATTACTAGTTTTAACATACAAGAGGAGTTAATGGTAAGGTAAAGCAGTAGGTTAAAGATTCTACGAAATGAAGATTTTTTTCAGGTGAAATTCCCCGAGAAATTGTTGGATTTGTAGATTTAAGTGATTATTTCTATAAAATTCGATTGCCCTGAGAGTTTTTCAGCATGCTGAATCTATTTCTACATTCAAAAAAATGAATTCTGAACAACAAAAAACAGTGATTTGTATAAGAAAAATCATTTCGTAGAACAGCTAGTCAAAATCTTAAGGTAAATATCTATGCTAATTTAAAAAGTATAAAAGATTTTACATTCACTGACCCCTCACCTCAATATTGTATAATTATAAAATGTTTAGCCAAGGTATAAAATGTGCTATTTATGAAAATAGCTATTTATTTAAAAAAGGAAATACTATAAAAAGAGTCGGTTAAAAATTTATTTTTATTTCTTGGGAGCTACGTGCACAATGTTGAGAATACATTAATTTTAATACCCGGGAATAAAAGACTTATTTATAAAATAAATATTAATCTTATCAGCAAAAGGATAAAAATGTGCAGATGGACCTGAGGTCTGGTAAACGGATAAGTGCTTCCCAGCCTTGTTGGAGAGATGATGAAGACTCTATACACAGTAATAGCCCGAAGACATGAACTACGGGCATGCATACCAGAGAGTGCCTTGACCAGTGATCGTGATGTAATTTATAAATTGAACTCTATCAACCCACCCTCTGCAGATACAAATATCAACACTTTTAAATATACTTTTTAAGATTAACATGCCAATCCAGAGAATACATAGGCACTAAACTGGTGCAAGCATGACATTTATCAATACTAAAAAAGCATTAATATCAATTTGATCCACTCTGAGTTTGATACGTACCAGTGCTGCTTGTAGCGGCATATTTGGCTTTGTTGTACACTTGGACTATAAGAGTGTCGCCCTGAAGTCGAAACAGTGCAGTATAAAGATAACAGGTTTTAGGGCTATTCTAGTATTGGATATTCCTACTGGATAACCGAATTTATCTGTAACTGTAACGGAACCTATCAATCAACATGTGTTTGCACACCAATTTGCAGTCAGCTTTGGTTTGAATGGTCATATGCCTGAAATTTTTTACTTCACTGGCCTGGGCGAAGCTACACACTTAGACATTCGTGGCATGCCTTCTGATCTTCAATATTCTCCATTATATGTATCTCCTAAATTCCCCAGAAAAAGAGATGTGCAGTAACTTACCCATAAAATGGTCCAAAAAAGAATCACTAAAATCAACAAAAAAACAAAACAAAACAAGCACATTACCTTTGCTGTACTTGATTGCTAACCACAGATCTGGAATGGTATGCTTCATATCTATGGTGATATAATTGACAATGCAAGTGCAACGACACAAGGAAATGTGTCTTTTTTTTTTTTTTCTCTTTTATTGATTGGTTTTATAAGGTTACTGCACAGAAACCACTCGTTATGTTGCTGGTGCATTCACAGGTATATTTCATTTAGCAATTTGTTGTTCACCATGAACAGGAATGTTGTGGTAACAGATTAATGAGACCCTGCAACAGGCTTCAAAATCCCCACGGTTATTGTCATCACCCTACCAGGAATTATCACCCTTTGTGCACGATAATCACTTTATCCTGAAGAGTAAATAAAGTGACTATTAACAGTTAAGCTTCTGATTGAAGATAAAACTAGGTAAACACATGCGCTCGATGGAAGGACAAATGGCTGAATGCATTAATGCACAGCAATTGATTCATTGACTAATACAATAATGACTGTGGAATGATTTTTCGTATGGTGCCGACTTTCTCTGCTATCTCTCATTAAAAAAATCATTAATATGGCCAAAGTTCATCGAAGAAAGCTGATCTGTGTAAATATATAAAAAGAAGAATATTATGGTGAGGACACATACAACAAATGTTTCAGGCTGTACGTTGGCCGAGGCCATGGCAATCAACACGGTCAGACGTATGACATCCAAACAAACCTAGCGGCAAACACATGATAATTGAACGCGTCCCATGCAGATAGATTCACTCACCTACTATAACCAATACCAGAAAAGCATACCAGAAAAGCCAGCAAACCTATCATTCTTATTCTGCACTTTTTCGACTTCAGATTCAAACCCCACAAAGCATGTCTGAACCCTAACTGATTTGAGAACACAAAATAGACATGAATTACCAGAGTAAGGAGTTCCAGTATTTATATATATAAATTATCACATCAGTTCAGTTGAAAGTAATTAGTCTACGTTGAAGTTGTTAAAGTTGTTACGAAAGGTTAAAGTGGGTGAAGTTACGCATTTTTTCCACTTGATTTTCAAACCCTAGAGAGCGAACCTAACTAATTTAAAAGGATAAAATCGACATGAATGGCCGAATCAATTGAGTTTGGTAATTAGTCTACATTGAAGTTGTTAAAGTTGGTAGAAAAAGCTACAGTTGGTGCAGTTAGGCATGAAGTCGCTGAATGATCAAAATCAACCTTAGTGGCCGTTTCGTCGACGTGTACCGCAGTGTAAAAAGGGGACGGTGGAACGGTTGAACTGTACCCAAGTAGCTTAAGCTATAATAACAACTCTTTGAAGGGTCCGATGGCGCCTCAACATCAATTCTGATATTCTTCAATCCTTAATTTCGATGTAATCAACACTACATGGATTCTTCCTTTCAATGATATTTCCTGTATTTAATGCTACAATTTTTTCCATATCATTGCCATGCTTGCAAGCGTGGAATGAAACGTCAAACTTTTGACGAAATATAATCCACTCTATATAGGGATTTGTACAAGGATTT